>CALNXJ010000007.1:5192500-5265000 GCA_942486045.1 Pocillopora meandrina | reverse complement strand
TACAGACCACAATAAACCAAAGTCCATTTTTTAACTGAATCCAATTACTGTTTCTATAAGAATGTAAACACTAGCTAAAGAAAGGAATTGGAGTTTCATATGGTTGTAGTAAAAAACTGGTAGTAGCATATACAAAAATCATTTCTCTTCAAAAAGAAATTATCGAAACGTTTAGAACGATCGATCTGCTGTAATAAGTCAGAGGACTATTAGGCAGAAGGGAGGGAGATCATGTATTATCTAAGTGTCACTTTCGTTTAAAAATAGTGCTTTGAATTACGTCAATACATCTACCCAAGATTCCCTAAGAGTTGAGAGGATCTTCTGCATTTCTTGCAGACCATTCGCAAGTTTACTTTTAGCAGCTTTCGTCTACGGCGTTGGCATAATTGAATAACAATAATAATAGGTAATATGGTGCATCGATAATGTAGTGATGATGATGATAATAAGCATGACGATGTTAATGATTATGATAATAACGATGATGAGAACAATAACGACTATAGCTAATTATGAAATTAAGAAGATAAGGAATATAATAGTTACAACCGTATTGCTTATTAAGTAGCATACTAAGGCCGTGACGAAATACTCGTTCTGTCCTGCAATGCTTCTGTTCACTCGGTGCCAACCAAATATGCAAGAATGGCTTTTAAGAAATTAGAAACAGTAAAATTAGGCTAAAAACAATTTTTTTCATTAGATTTAAAACAAAAATAAAATAAAATAAAAAACCCAATAACTATTTTATTTTTTCTATTATTCATCAATTTGAAATTGAAGAATAAAAGAGAGAATAAAAGTAGAATTCTACAGAATGTTGCTTCGCCAAGAAAACGACTGATCTGCGATTGTTACATCGAAAACTGTTGCTTTAAATCAATGTACAAAAAACGACCGAGCTGAAAGCTATTTTAGATCGGTCGAGGCATACTGTAAGATATATAGATGATGACAACCATGCATATAAGCATGGTTGTCAAAGCTGTCCATAAGCCAGCTAACACTCGAATACTAAGAAAGTCGTTTCGACTCCATCTTGATTACAAGATTCTAAGAGTTTACATGGGACTTTGTGATCTAATATTAAAAAAGAAAAACTCCTCCTCCTGTAGCCAGGGATAGCGACACAAGAGTCTGGCACATCAGGCGACAGTCAAGTTTCAGTAGTGCAAATAGCGCCTGCTGGTGCAGGTGGCAGCGGCCGTCAGGACGGAGGCAAAAGAAATGAGAGAAAGCAACGAAAACGAAATTTCATAGTGTGCCAATTTTTAAATGACGGCTGAACTCTCGCTTTAGGAGCTGCTTGGGGAGTTTCACTTCTAACAATGACATCGTCATGGATTTCAGCTTCATATCCTTGCTTGTGTTCCATCCACAGCATGAAATCGCATACAGTTGTGAAGTGATGAGATATCTCAAAGTAAATGTTTGCCTGTCCAATCTGACTCCTGTTATTCATAATGTATGGAACAGCACGTAAAAGGATTGTTCACTTGAATTTCTCAAAACATAAATTAAAGGCTTGTGATCTCGCGACAGCCGGGAAAGATACTGCTATCGATTCTCAAATCTTTCTTTGTTTCTTATATATAATTTTTTTTTACTATGGTACGACGTAGGAAGTAAAATAACGCATCTCAATGAGATTTCTCTCCTCACGTTGAATTTTCCAGGAGCCCGCGCCTCAACTTCGCCCGCCCTCAAATTGGGGCATGGTCCTCAATCACAAAATTGGCTTTGTCCTGTCATACCTCTATACTGACATTATTCGGATCTTGCTTCATACTAATGCTTTTATCAGAGTATTGTTGATTTAAAGACAACATGAAGGGAAATGAAAGCCCGTTATCGTGAGGGTAATTGCATTAATATATCTCGTTTTAAAAGTAATTCTGCGAGAATTTCAGGCAACACACTACCGGTTGTTTGTTTGATTGATTAAAAGGGCGCCCCCTAGTATGTTCACACAAGGGCAGTCTTGTTCACGATGAGATCTCCGCAAAAAAATTTATCAAATTCTATCCATTTCCGGTTAGATGTCTCAAAGACATCTGGTGAAAGGTTGCATGAACTACACTTTGACCAGCGTTAACCGCCGGTTTTAGCTAAGGAAGACCCGCAGACGAAGACCTTCATTTCTTTATCTAACATGATTGTGACGAAGGCTATTTTTAGTTATTTGCGTGACTTTCAACACCCTCTTGTTTTGTGTGACATACTGTCGAGTTGTCGGCATTATGTTTCATTCGGCCACGAGACACGTGTGTTACAAGTATAAAGAGAAAATAGTCTAAAGAGAGTCGCAAGTCTAAAGAGAAGATAGATGAAAGGATTGTATAAATATTACAGTAACAGAACGGGGAAAGAGATATGTCATCTTGTTTATTTTTATATTTATATATCGAAACGTGTACAATCAAAGGTGGTTTTGTTTCGCTTAGGATATTTGTGTTGTTTTGATTTATCTGTATACACGCCCCGCGTGTTCGAGTTTAGGACATTTCGATAAGTGTATATCGAACCAAGTGCCTCTAAGAACCGTGTCTATTTATTGGATTCATCCTAGTGCTCACTATACCTGTCTGGTCAGCACAGGTTAGTTTAAAATACTAGATTGACATCCTTTCAGTCGATCCACTGACGTCAAAGCGCGCTATATTTCTTCCTCTGGTTGCCGTCTGCGTCTCAAACACCTTTCTACTTAGGTTCTCTCTTCTTTCCGCAACCCATAAATGTTAATGCTCGGGTGGAGATGAAAAAAGGAGTTCCAAAAGTTTTGTAAACTAGACGCTCGAGGAGCGTTCACCCGGGCTTCCTATCGAGCGTTTTACTTGAACATTCACCACTGGATAGTTTGGTAATTAATTAATTGGTAATTGAGTCTAAGCATGTCTCGCATACTGGGGCTCTTCATTCATTTAAGGGGTCATCATTTTCTTCTTCATTACTATTTGATTTATCATTTTCTCTTACATCATACTCCAATGCAGTATCACTGTCTGTTGTTGCATTGTTTGATGTAGCTTGTTGATGTGTATCATTATCGTCTGCATCATTTTGTAAAGCTGTGAGGTTGCTGAATATTTTTAATATCAACTAGTATGTCTTTCTACATTGGCTTATGTACTTTGAGCCAGTTAAGAACTTGCTGCATTAACTTCAGTCGTACTGCTTGAAAATAAACATGTCCTCTAAATTGTAACTTTCTTTTAAGCTTTAGCATTATTATACCAGATCTGTTAGGTGGACGAGGGAGTTGATTACATGTCTGATCACATTCTTCAGGTGTATTGCATATTGCACCTTTAATTTTCTCTGTTGTCCTGTAGGCATGACCACAATCTTCTCAAATACTATTCGTTGAGCTATTATCGTATGTTCTAGTTTTTTAGTGAGGATAGTACTGAGGTTATTTCATCCACATACATATTCATTCACTACAGCCTGACATGGTAATTTTCCTTTCATGAACTTCTTATGACTAGTGTTGCATATATACTGTTTTCCATCAAATGACTGCTGAATATTGAAATATGTTTGGCAAGGGTACTTCTTGTTTATACATGTTATTACTGATTTCTTATAAAGTATTCGATTACAGACAGTAAATATAAAATAAGGGCCTTCTCTTATTTTCCTCTTAAACTGGTCAATACACAATTCAACTGATCTGGCTTTCACTAATTTCTTATTGCATTGGGTAAGTAATTCTTTCATGTTTGTGGCATCCATAGTTAAATATTTTATTTTAATTTCTTCTAGAAACCTTTTTTTAGCAACAGGTTCCATGCTGTCATTCATATGTATTTTTTGTGTTTTCTTGTGGTGTGTTTCCTTTCAATTTCAGTAATTTTATATGAACGGCAAATAAATTGTATATCATATTCAATTGTCTGACATTCCTTTTTTTCTTTTAAATAATATTATAAATTTCCTCTACTAGATTATTCACACCACAAATGTGTTTTTGTCTGTTTCATTGCAGGTGAATGACTTTCTTCAGATGTCAGAAGAGAAAACAACTTCATTAACGTGTACATTTATGTTAGTGCCAAAAACTGTAACACTGTCAGGCAGGGTGACAGGGTAAACGGTGCTTACTGTGTATTGTATTGGTAAGCTGAGACCCATTTCAATTATTGCATGTAAGGTATTTGAATTTCAGTAACTACAAGGAAAAATAATCGAGTAACATACAGAATAAAGAACTACTGCAAAACAGTGGTCTTTGTAACACTTGTCTTGACCTGATGATCTCTTTAATACCTCTCTTCAGTACATTGTTTCTTATTGCCATGTCATATTTGTGATTTTTAAACCTTTTAGTTCATACAGATCAGTTGCTCCATATGGGTGTGTTGCCTTGGTGCCAATGCTTTACTTTTCATGGTTAGGTATTTAAATAGCAGCAGCTGACATTTTTTTTTTCAAGTATTTTTTTCTTTTGCTGTACGCTCACTCACTCCACAGCCTCGGCGAATTGTGACCCAGTTATAGTTACTCAATGTTTCCGTCAGGAAACAATACGAAAGTGGTAGAAATATATTATTAATGATAATTTGATGACCATTCGGACACAACTGGCTTTACGATGTTATACGCAAAATCATAAATAAAAATAGAAAAAGATCATTCGACGACTTATCCATAACCCTTTTATGGCATCTGTCAGGAATCGAATGACAGCAAGGCCATCAGATAAGTGATATTCTTTGCCGGTGGAAATTATTGGTTTTATTCATCGACCGGCTATAAATGTAAGTCTAGAGATGTGTCAAAAGTTATATAACCCAGAAGCACTCGAGATAATAGGTGTCGAAATAATTATTTGACGTCCGAAGTTCCGTCACGGCTGCTTTCTATCGCGCGTAACGCTTTAACGGTTTGATATGTCTGAATGTCTGGAAGAGACTAGCAAAATTGTTATTTTTTAAGTGTGAGTGCATTTATTTTATTCATTTTACAACTTAAAGGTAAAGGAAGCTGAAATTTGATGATTTCCCCCTAAAAAAAGCCAGGGTCTTAGTTTTCCAGGTCTTAGTTTTCCGGGTCTTGGGTCTTATGTCTTAGGTCCTAGGTCTTAGGTCCTAGGTCTTAGCTATCCGGACACCCTTTGAAGGGGAAAGCAATATATATCATCATCCTAAACCAGATGAGCCCATGACATATCAGCGCCATCTTGTATGAGTTTCCGCAGGTTACAACGTGACTTCCGCCTATTCTTGTCGAAGCGTATTCACAGTGTTCTCGTGTATTAGGAAGTTCGCGTTGTGCGTTTGAGCTAGTTTCTGGCAGATTTGAACAGAAAAACAGGTCCTTTGTTGGACTGTAATGATACTTTGATCGATAGCGCTGCTAACGAAATGTTTTGCCGGTCGAAAGTTGTCGACCTGGTTTCAGTCGATCTGATTGATTGGCAACACCTCTTTCTCTTGGAATCCTACACACCATCAACCTAAACCTCATAGCTGCCTAGTGAGCAGAAGAACAATGACATCAGAATACTCGGGAAAGATAAATATTCATTTTAATTGCATTTGTGTTTAACTTATATGTACAGAAATTTCTGAAGAAGTACTTAATCAGAAGTTTATCATATGACAAGCCTTCAAACTTGTATTAAATAAATTGATGTACATATTTCTCAATTTTAAGATGATTGTGTGATGACAGTACACCGCGCCGACTGTCAATATTTGAATATTCAGCTTGAGCTCCCTCCTAAATCTTAAGTATTTCAATTTGAACTTGCAGAATATAACCTATGAATTAAATGTGGGTCTCTAAGTATCATCCATGAAATTCTTACAGGCAATTTTCACCATGATATTAAAGCACCACAAACTCAAGAACAAGGAAAAATAAGTTACGCAGACAAAAACTGACGGAGAAATTCATTGTTTTCATAATTTTGAATTCATTCATAATTTTGAATGACAAATTATTCAGACCATTGCCAATGTTTGTGTGGTTACTGCTGATGATCAAACTTGACTGTCTAGAGAAAACATTGGTGTGGTTGGAATCAACTACAATAATATTTATTAGTATTTTGAATTTTAAGCTCTTAAATGAACCCTTTAAATTCTGATTGAAATAACATAATGAAAGTGATTTTTGGTTACATTTTAATGACACTGCAATTGTATTATTGTTGTAATTATTGTTGCAAAACATGTGACCTCCTAATATATATTATTTTCTTGTTCTTTACACGACTAGCTGTACAGTGTATGTAGATTTGCTTTTGTAGCATACAAGCTTCTACACTTGTTGCATCTCCATTTCCGATTAGTGTTGATGCGGGAATTGTTACACTTATTGGCTGATAAGCAGGGCCCCATAGACCATCTACAATAGGGAATTTTTGTTTTAGGTGGATCTGACCAGCTTGTATCTCAGAATCACACAGCTATGTTGTCTTGTTTAAAATGTGATCCTTTGAATCTTCACACAGTATCAGGGTTGAGGCTGGGTCTTTAGGGTCCTGAAAATGCAACCATGACTTTGGATCAGGAGAGCTGTCATCAATAATTAAGACAGGAATTTGCAGGTTGTATTCTTTTTGTAGTACCACTTTGCCACTTCATCTGGTGAACAAGGAGGAGGTTGTTGGATTGATCACTTACGCTTATTTTAATTACATCAGTGCTGTCTTCTTCCTTCAGTGATTGTAGTTGTTGATAGGACTCACTATCACTTGTTAGGCAGTAAGGCCTGAAAAAGAAATTATCATCTGGGCTTTCTTCTTTCCACTTCTTGATTTTTAGGTCAAGGTTTTCCTGATCAATTTATGAATGTCTGCTCACCACTTTGGCAAGATACATGTGGTTCCTGACATCCATGGTTGTTTGGAAGAACTGTCTGTTGGTTAGATCTGGAGGCTGTTGGCCTATGAAAAGCTCCTTCTTTACATAATGACGCAGGTGCCGTTGCATTTCAGAAACATAATTAACACCACTTCCAACAAGCTCATGAATTTTTTTAACCAGTGTCTCATCAACAGGCTGAAGTAGCCCAGTAGTCTGATAAAACAACAAAGAAAAAAAAGAATAATTGCTTTATTATTTATTCATTTAAAAAAATAACACAACCTCGTCCCCAGGTTTTCTTGGTCAACAGTTCAATAACCTGCAGCCAGCTGCTTTTGATGTCATTGGTTCAATATGAGAACATTTTTTTCCAAATTTGGTCAACAGCAGCTGGTTATGATGAAATATGCGGGTGGTTTTAACCTATCAGAAACGGGGAAATATTTTGAATGCATAATAATGCAAATTATACTCAGCATTATTATAGGCAGACCCGTGGTAGGGCTTTTCAGTAATAGTTACAGAATGTTATAATTACAGATTACTGAATGCTGTATTTTTTAAGAAAATCCATTTAAAAAAGTCCATGAGAGCAATTCATCAATTAAAAGCAGTGCCTGTGGAAATCCCTATCCAATAAAATTGTGATGTTATAATCTTGATATTGAGTTTGAGGAATAAGTGCCAGTGTAGCTAAAAGAAGCTGTACATGTAGTACATTTGATTGGTCTTTTGTTGTGATGTATAATCTTTATTTATTCTTTATATATATTCCACATGACAGTGGAAGCAGCACAGTCTATAGAAGACTGATGATCTGTGTTAAGTTAAGTCACCTTAAATCCCCCACCAAACTTAAGTGTCCTGAGTGCAAAAAAAAAGTTAATTGATGGCCAAGTACTTACCCTCCCCATGGGGTGAAATAAGTGATCCATAGGTTTTGGTAGTAATATGTAAATACACTCCTCTGTAGTTATTGTTTGCTTGTTTTCTGACTCTAGGGATGTTCTCAGAAATTTTGACATTGTCTCCCTTCTACTCTTTGTGTTATCTGAAATCTAATGATACAATGTTTTGATTAAAATAATGTTTGAAAAATTAGTTTCTAAAATATTTACTCTGTTTCCATTACAGGTAAATTTTTTTCATTTCTGCACAATGAAATGTCCAGGTCGTCGTATCATCTGTCCACTTCACCTACATGTAACACAAGGCCCATTGGGATTAAGCACCTTTTATTAGGCTGGTGATCATTCATGTTAATGGTAGTGCCCCCTGGACCCTAATTTCAATAATTTAAATAAACTGACCTCATTTTCAGGATACTTGATTATTTTCCGCAGGTGAATCTTTGCTAGATTGTCGCATTTCTTCATATCCTGTACTATAAAGCACTTTTTGGTGCTGTTATAGCAGTGATCAGCATTCTCCTTCTGAAACCAAATGGATTTATTGGATTGTTAGATAGAGCAGTCATATGGGAATAGTCAAGTTATCAGTAAACTTAGAAGTAATGAAAAGCATCCTTTCAAATAGTACTTGATTCCTACCTTGTAAACTGCAGTCACAGTGATCTTTATTTTGACAAATAAAATGTGATATGTCCTTTTACTTGCAAGTGGTAAAAAAGAAACATTATTGCATGCTATTAGCCCTTAGGGAGAGGGGAGTGCTCACCAAATTGCTTAGAAAAATCAGTTGGGACTTACCACCTTGTTAGCTTAAGAGCAAATAGGTAAAGGTAAATCAGTAACTATGTAATGCCCTATATATGATATCCTCTTTGGGAGTCCTTAATTAGTAATATCATCTTGTTTACATTCTTGTTTAGTTAATTATTATGCATGCTTACATCTTTTTGCAGTCTCTTTTGAGCCTCCTTCCTTTTGAGTGCCTTATTTCTGTCTGGCCCATTTTGGCATTCTTAACCTTTGACCCCCACAATTTGGAATGGGATGCCATCAAAACTTAGTCTGCATCCTGCCATCTCCTGTGAGTCAGCCCATTGTATACAGTGGTTCTTAGCATTTTTCTCTGCATTTTCTTTTACTCCTACGTTTTTATATGAGAAGAGGAACCAAGTTGAGTTAGCAATACAATACATGTACACAAACACATATGTACATATGTGTACATGGGTGCTCAAAATGTAGGGCCTTGACATCAAGCCCGCCCCACTCAGATGTAGCCAAAGGACTGGCGTAATGGATGGGGATGCTGGCAGCTGTGTGTCAATACCACTGAGTAGGGTTTTGACACTTTAAGCTTGATCTAAATTAATTCAGCATTTCTCGCTAAATCTTGCTGCAGACTGACAGTAAATTGACACTTGAAGCTAAGTTGAATTTTAATTACATTTTAATTTTGAAAGTCTAACTGACCAGTGTAAACCGAAGAATAATGATGTGTACATGTGTTCTTAAGATATTAATAATTATTGGAAAAAAGTTATATATAATTTTCCCTTTTTTATTTTTATTTATCTATATTTCAAGTTAATATCACGACCCTACAAGCCCCTGATTTTAGATACCTATAGTGTCTAAATGAAGTTTTACTTCACTTTACTTTACTGTCAGTATGGTTTGTTTTGTAAATCTTTACATGTGAGCTTACTTACTCAGCTTACTGCAATTTGAAAATCCTCATGTTTGTTTAAATACAGTGAAGCGTGTGGTCGTAGCTATCCTGTACTGTTTTGTGAGTTCGTCAGCGCAGCTTTCATCGTTAACATACCCGGAATAAGGGTCAAACTGTACGGTCCATCTTGAAGCCCAAGGTGTACTGTTATCATCCATGTCTGTTCTTCTACCAAAAATTTAGATTTCCCGCTAATATTTACCCGCGAGCCGCAAAACATAAATGCATGAGTGAAGAAATGTAAAATGGTTTCCGTGTTTACATAGCCTGATGTAAACACGCGGGAGGTTGGGAGAACACTCGATAAGCGTAGGAAACCACGACTCGAAGCGGAGTGGTTTCTAGCTTATCGAGTGTTCTCCCAACCTCCCGCGTGTTTACATCAGGCTATGTAAACACGGAAACTATTTTACATTTCTTTTATAAAATAACTAATGAAAGTATAAATGATCTTTGACCTGAATCTGGTTTTGGTCGATGATAGCAAGGTCAGAGGATAACATCGACCGCAACCATTATTAAGTGTCGATCCTCCTTTTAACGCCTTTATAACAGGCTAAACTTTTTCTTAAATATGTGATCTAGACAGAAATTAGTTTGTACAAGCTATAGGAAGTCACACTGGTCACGGTCTCTTGGTTCGCCAGAAACGAGCAGAAAAATAGTAGACCCCCGCCACGATTCCGCTGACGTGTCATGGGCTCATCTGGTTTGGGACGATGATATGTATTGCCTTAGAGGTGTTGCCAATCAATCAGATCGACCGAAACCAGGTCGACAACTTACGAACCGGCCAAACATTTCGTTAACAGCGCCATCGATCAAAGTCTCATTAGAGTCCAACAAAGGACCTGTTTTCTGTTTAAATCTGCCAGAAACTGGCTCAAACGCACTACGCGAACTTCCTAATGCATGAGTACACTATGAATACGCTTCAACAAGAATAAGCGGAAGTCACGTTGTAACCTGCGGATACTCATACATGGCCCAGACTGGTTGACTGCTTTTCTTTCTTTACTCGCGTTGAACCTGTTATACATAAAAACATTAAAACAAAAAAACAAAAAAAAACAAAAAAAACAAACAAACAAACAAAATTTAATTTTTCTGTTGGTACATGATTCTGTACCTGAATTACAGCCATATAATAGTAACTAATGTTCACGAAGTTAGAGTGCTGTTCAGAAGGACCAGGTCGAATGTATAAAATCGCGGCTGACGGGATAATGATTTCAACCATGTTAATGTCCTAAACCCTATGATCTAGCGCTAAAATTGACTATAATTATCTATTGCAAAAATGATTTAGTCCATAGATTTGCGTATTACAACAATTGTGCACATTTAAAAAAATCAATAGTTATGCATGCGTAAACGTCTGTTCCGCGTTTATAATAATACGGCCAATTTGTAAAACAATGTAACATACAGGTCAGTTGAAAATCTGTTTTCCCGTGGCTGCTGATTTAACAACCCCGTCATCTTCGATGCAAAGAATGATGTTAAGCGAATAGTTTTACGCTTACCTTTTAGGACTAACACTCACTTTAGTATATTTAGCAATGCAGCTTTGATTATCGTTTTGCCAATATTTGCAACATACATGAATTCGACAAGCATAATATGTCCCTCACAATCACTTGGCAAATTCGAAAAAAGCAACACACCAACAACACAAAATATGATATGGCGGGCAATTGGTAATACTTATGTAAAACACCAAAATGCTTTTCGTCTCGCTTTGTCCAACACTCTTCCAACTTCTTAAGAGATAATCCTACTCAACGAATGACTTGGTCAATCGAACTGCACCCCTGAAAATTAGATATGTGTTCGGTATGAAGACGACATGGGCTAGCAATCCTTTAGGTAATGTGCCACGAATACTAGCCATTCCCTGAAATATTGTTTTCGTTTGATACCTAAGGTATCGGGCAGAACACTGGGAAAACCATTCCAAAACCCTCTCCGGTAAATCACTGTGCCCCGACAGCTTTCCGGTGAAGTATGCGTTTCGCTGTTTGTTTTCATCAAAACACGCTTTGGTAGATGACTGTTGTGGCCCAATTTTGAACGGTTTTCTTTAACTCATTATGAAACCGTAAGGCAAAGGTACCAGAACACGGAAAGTACTGAATCTGCTTACCCATGTTGCGAGATTTTTATTTGCGGCAAATGGAACTAGCCAAATTTAGAGGTAAAAGTTGCTGTTTACCTTCATCTATTTCTTCCCGGTTTGATCCTGTCATATAACAATTAAAATATTATTTCTTCATTTCAGTACAAAATCTATTTCTCCCAGTTACAGATAGACAGAACACACACCCTATTGGAATAAACGTTAGAGAGGAGGACTGGCGGGAGTATATAAAAATCGCGGCTAAGCGGTTGAGGTCGCAAAAACACATTCTAGCAAAATTAAATTATTTTTACTGTTCGTGGAAAATTCATCGGCTCGTCTCGTAAAATGTCGGTTTCCAATAAAGCTTAAGAAAAGTTCATGGATAAACTTTAATTGAATAAAAGAAGATGACTGCACTTCTAACTCTGTTACCTTCCCTGATGCCAAAAGGCTAAGCCTGAAATAAGCCATCGATATCCATAACAATATGATTTGATGAAATCATTATTTGCCTTTTTCTGTTACTGGCCACATTTGAAAACAAGTAACCTACTAACGACAAAAAATATGATATAGTCAGGGCAGTTGTTAATATTGCGCCACTCATGTTAAACTATCTAAATTGCTCTTCATCTCGTTTCTGGTAAAACGCTATTATTGTCTTTAAAAAGGGCTCTGTTACAAAGAATGGCTTAACGTTTTCCCATTTAGGACAGACACTCCCAGTAGTGCATGTAGCAATGCAGATTTGACACCCCCAGTCTAAGGGTACCTTCGCAAAAGCACTTGTAGGTTCTCTCGCCACCTAAGTTGGTGCTTGACAATTTAACAAATTTTGCGTCATTTGTATCACAGTTTACACCAATGAAGGTCGTATTCTGCCAAAAAAAAGATAATCATAATGATTACAATGATGATAATAATGATAATTATAAATGGCGTCAAGAGTTCGAAGGTGAAAGGCTAAAACATTTCCTGCATGCGAATAGGCTAAAGTACATATAGCATTATTTATGTTTTAAGGAAGCCGACGGCAAAAGTTCCCAAAGAGGTGGCGTTCTAATTTTTTGCCTTGCGAAACTAAACGCTGAAACGATTTCGCTTAAGATCGTTCTTAGAATTGTCAAATCCTTTTCGGAGTCAATGGCAATTAAAAATATTGTTTTTGAATTTGTCGGTGCAAGAAGTGACTGTAGAACATTATTTTCTAGAAAGCCGAGTCGGTCTAGTCACGGCGAGTTTGTGCGTCAAAGGTAAGCTGAAGTATAGTCTGCAGTGCGCTTAAGATCGTTTTTAGACGATGATTATTGTTAGCGTTGCTTTTCGGAATCGCTTCTGCGTAGGAATTAACTCAGTACGTGTTGTTTGATAAAATAGTTGTATTTCTGAAAGTTAAGTATATATAAATTATACTGTAACATTGGAGAAAATTTAAAAATTTCCTCCATGTTAATTTCTTAAGTTCAATCTTTGAAAGTTTGAAGGATTCTTTAGTTCTTTTCATGAATTTTAAAGAAACTTCTAACAGTACCGTTCATAATAAAATTCAAACCAAAATGATTTATTCTTTCTTCTGTACCCAATATAGAGTTCATCTCTAAACTTACGTTTGGTTCCTTCATTTCCACTTCTTCCCTAGCGGCCAAACCTACTGATGTCTTACCCGGGCTGGATGCAATCTTGTAAACACAGGAACTGGCTCCAGGTCCAGGTAGTCCCTGGGTACCATTGTAACCGGATGGTCCACGAGGGCCCTGAGTACCATTATATCCTGGAGGTCCGGCAGGTCCAGCAGGTCCGGCAGGTCCAATATCACCCTTAGTGCTATTGAATCCCAAAGGGCATGTGATCTACGAAAAACAAGATTTCCTGTTTTGAAATGAAGAACGATAATTTTTTGGCCAAGAAAGGGAATTTTCCGAGGAGGAAGTGATGATTTCACTGATATTGAGGAGCACTTGCGAGGTGGGGTGGCGGAAGGCTTGTACAATTCTGAACTGTCATGTATGTATGTTCAGAATTTAACTTACTGTCACATTTTCCAGTTTCTTTTCCACCTGCCAAAGAGATAAGAACTGTCATCAAACCAAACAACTGTAATGATTAACTAAACACGCGAACAGTTGCATTCTGATATCGCCATCCACATCTGTAAGAAACAGAGATATACAAGGAGATGAATATACAGAAAAAAAAATCTTGCCTTTGTGACGTTTTCTTCCAGATTCCCTAAACCTTTTGAAACCTGTCACAATAAGGAATAAAAAGGTTAACATAAAGAGACTATGTCGTAATAAGATAACACTATGTATTTGATTGTGTCGTAATAAGATTGCACTATTTGATTCAAGTGAGATTAACTTGGCATGTACACGTCCTACAAGAAATATAAGAAATTCAAGAAATGGATCTTTTTGATGTGTAATCTTTTTTTCTTTACTAACGAAAACAGTGAAGTAAAAACTCACCTCGGTAAAGTTATTCTCCAGATTCTCTAAACCTTTTGAAACCTGTCAGAATAACAATTAAAAAGGTTTAAATAAAGAGACTGTGTCGTAATGAGATTAAACTATTTGATTCAAGTGAGTTTAATTTGGCGTGAACAAGTACTGCAAGAAATGCCAGAAATTCAAGAAATGGATCTTTTTTGATGTGCAATCTTTTTTTTCTTTACCATAAGACAATAACGAAAACACTGAAAGAAAAACTCACCTCGGTAAAGTTATTCTCCAGATTCTCTAAATCTTTTGAAACCTGTCAGACAAACAATTAAAAAGGTTTACATAAAGAGACCGTGTCTTAATGAGATTAAACTATTTGATTCAAGTGAGTTTAATTTGGCGTGTGCACGTCCTACGAGAAATGTCAGAAATTCAAGAAATGGATCTTTTTTGATGTGCAATCTTTCTTTCTTTACTATAAGACTATATTGAAAACACTGAAGGAAAATCTTATCTTGGTAAAGTTATTCTCCAGATTCTCTAAACCTTTTGAAACCTGTCACAATAATGAATAAAAAAGTTTACGTAAAAAGATTGTGTCGTAATAAGATAACACTATATATTTGATTGTGTCGTAATAAGATTGCACTATTTGATTCTAGTGAGATTAATTTGTCGTGTACACGTCCTACAAGAAATATAAGAAATTCGAGAACTAGATTTGCTTTGATGTGTAATCTTTCACACGAGAAAAGGGAAAATTGAATACAGGGAATACAAAAAGTTATTGATACATATAAGAATGACTAAATCTACCAAATACGTAAGAATTGATGCAAATAAGGGCTCCAAGATCAATGAATATTATCAAAAAATAATCCACAACTGAATAAGGAAATCAATTAATGAATATCAAGGAAGATAATTCAAAACTATATTTGTTGAATTGTCAAGGATAATAAGAGTAAACTTACTTTGTTTTTAATATTCAGCAACTCCTTTTTAATCTGTAATGAAAAAGTAGAATCAAATTTGAACAATACATACTTTTTAATTGTTTTGTTATTCGAATGCCAAACACACAGATAGTTTCTTTTCTAATAAGGCTGCCCCTCAACCCCCTTTACTTAAAAAAAGAAAAAAGAAAAAAAAAACCAGAAGTTCACGACTATAAACAAACACTGAAGGAAAAACTCACCTCAGCAAAGTTATTCTCCAGAATCCTCTTTGAAACCTGACATAAAAACGAATAGAAATAGGTTCCTGACTAAAGTTTAAAAGAGAAGTATTCGTTTTTCGAAATAAAATATAAAGACGGAAAGAGATGAAACGAAAATGAAAAGATGAAATGCGAGTAATTAAACAAGAGTCGAGCAAAGAAATTTTGTGCACCCTCTACCCTTCAAAAAACCGAAAAAAATTTGAATGAACACTAGCAGACTTCCCTAATTAATAACGAAGAATTTTGACCTACCGAAGGTTTCCTCAAAGCCGAGAGGTTCCTTTTCAGCTCTTGTTGATTCTTCTTGAGTTCTGATATTTCTTCATGAATAGATGAAAGAAAAACATTAATAAATGAGTGGATGCATAAATACACGATGGCTGGAGATTTAAATAGTGATAATAATAATAATAATAATAATAATAATAATAATAATAATAATTAAGTCTTTTCGGTTGGATTTATGTGGTACTTGTCTATACTTTTAATCAACAAATTACGGCGTCTGAAAATATACCTCCTCAAAGGAGAGAAGTCCTTATCGGCGGAAATGGAATTGTTTTTACGTATACCGAGCCGTTGCTCTTCGGAATAAAATACACCATGAGAAACATATGTTTAATGCATGTCATGGCAGTTCAAATACATATAAAGATATTTGAACTGCCACTCTTCTCCTGGGACTCCTTGGAGGATCTTATCAGGAACAGTAAGATCACGGGAGCTCGGGCAGAAACTGTGGACATATTTCCAGTAGTGCATTTGTACATATTCATTGTCGCAGAAGAAACGGTTCAATTAACAAATGATTTTTCAACAAATAAGCAACTTAAGTGTTAAATCACTTTACGTGATATGATAATATTATGTTCAAGCAAACCATTTCTATCTCGAGCTGCCTCGATGTAGCTCTTTGGAATTACCACGCCAAGAAAAAAGCCAAAAGTAGACCCAATACATGAAATAAAACTCAAAGGGTTTTCTGGATTTATTTCCTGGCGAATTATAGCTAATTTTTCTAAACTTCGAGACCATTATGCGATGCAAGTTTCAAAATACGCGTTGGGGAAATTTATCAGTAGCTTTTATCACATATCATGATTATTCAATAAATAAACTAACGCTTCCCTCGAATCTACATCACCTGAATCGATTTATGATGAAGCGGCGGGAAACAGCGATGCCTTATCTCCAAAATGGTTTTTTGGATCTCGACACAATGTTTGCCCCGTGGCGATCGCAGAAATCTTCGTGCAAACTGGCAACTCATTCATTAGGATATAGAAATTAAAACTTGGATGTTGCTAAACATTTTAAGATCCAAGGATTTTTTTGATAATAATTACTATGCAAAAATAGGCCTCGTTGTTTTTTTAAATTTGATTACCGCGAAAAATTTTGGCTATTCAATATTTTCGGCTTTTCCGGATTATGTTTACCGCTTACTCCTCTAATGCTCTTTTGCGGTGTTTGAACCTTTTTCACATCTTTCGATTCTCAATAGTTATAAAACGATGAAACAATGCGGTCAATTTGTCATTTAGAAAGTAGCGCAACAGAAAAATTCTTTAATAAACCCAGGGAATAAGTCCTTGGGGTCTTTTGGTCTCAAGGAAAAACTGTAGATAAGCCACAAAAAGATAAATTTTTTTGCAGTAGGTTAAATTTTTCAGTCTGAACGGGTAACAGTGAATGTAATTCCGCTTTTATGATTAACCAGAGCTCAAGAATCGACCCACAAGGAGAAGGATGATCTTAAATCAAGATGGTGAGACTTCCCTGACCATCTTATACGTTAATGACTTTTACATGCTGTCAATAACATCGGGAATTTATTTTCGAGACTTAAACTGAATCCAAGAAAAACAAAACAACGAACCAAAACAAATGAATAAAAGGAAAAATCCTATTCATCATACACATTTCAAAGCCCGGGAAGGGGGGATGATTTTTGTAAATAAAGAGAATATCGCTGTCAATCAAGGTATTCACGATTCTCGCGACGCGTGCTGACATGCATTTTTATGTATATAGGTGTCACACCTAGGAATGCGGTGCATATTAAACCATTGTTGTTTAATGGCGTTTTGATGCACTAGAAGTGTGTTGGCGTGCCATTATAAAAATTAAAAACAAAAAAAAAACATGTCTTTGAACGTAATTATCAGTGAGGTGTGTAGAGATCCTTTCCTGTTCGTTCTTATCAATGCCTATGACTCGAAGGTCTCTCAGAAAAAAAAAAAAATTATAATAATGATAATTATGATAATAAAAGAGGCTTCTTCACGATTTGGGCGAAAATTTGATGAGTTAATCATCTGTAGTGCGTCACGGGCTTGTTTATACTTATTCAACCTCGATCTTATTTGGATTTTGTGCTTCTGCCAACTTAAATGTTTTTCTACCTTACCAGGCCATTATTGTGTGGTTTTCTACAGGCTGAGACTCGCTTTCGCAAATCCAAAATAGAAGCGTATCTAACTCACGATCAATTTGAAGATATGAATTAAAATTTAGAATAAAACATCTTGTAAATCTGCAAATACCTGTTTCTCCAGAGCAGGTACATTGTGGCGAACCAGCGTGAAACACACCAAACAACATCAGCAAGGTAAGCCCAAGAGAAAGTGCTGAGACAAAACATATAACCAACAGGGCCGCACGATACAATCTTTGACCTTGGCTGGCATCGCTCTTCTCGTCAGCAGTTTGCAGCAAACTACCACCATTACTCATATTCCCGTTTGAAACACTATTCAGTTGCTCTTGACCGTCAATGGTCGCTCCAGTTTCCTTTTTGCTAAGGAAGAGCCTATCTTCTGCTTCGGTAGGATGGTTTTCTTGAAGTTCTATTTTACAATTAGACGCAATAGGCGAGTTCGATCGTCGCCCAAGGAAAACGCTTCTGGTTAAAGAAGACATGAACCTCTCCAAAGTCGTTACTACAGGCGTGTTATTCTTAACCTTTCCTTTAGTGGAGCGAAATCGACAGTCAGTAAGATGTAGGCACCCGAAAAGAGAAACAGATGTGAAGAGAATGACAAGCTGCCACGTTATATGTAGTACTATTTCCTTAGTAATAGACTTGTACATACACATACTCTTCTCATTATCCTCCCTTAATGGTTTATTATCCTCAAAAGTAATGATCGAGAGATGCGCAGCTTAGCATGAGAGAGAATGTGCCAAATAATGGCGGAATTAACAGTTTTAGGAAAACTATTATTGATATTTTTTGCAGTTTTCAAGAATCAGTCAATTTTTCATTTTATTGTTCAACTCTTTGGAATTAAGAGGCTTAATTGGCTTATTTCATCTTCATTAAAAAAATAACATTTACTCAGGTGCTCTCAAGGTCACTGAAACGTTACCCGTTGTAGTCTACTTTGTACACAATAAACACAAAAGCAAACGATAACCTTCTCGTATTTCCTTTTTCCGTCAAAACAACTTTGATATCTGTCTTCTAGCCATGATTAAAGGACAAAGGACGTGAACATACTGATTCGATTAATCATTATCCTGTTCTTAATGATCGTAGAAAATCTGTCTAAATTTCTTTTTGGCACAGTTTTCATAAAACACATTTAAGGTCATCACTTTATGCCAATGCTATCGCAGGCATAAACCATGATCTTGGAAAAAGATGAGTTGGATCAAGTCGTCATAAAAAAATATATATATATATATTTCCGGTTGTTTACCTTCACATCAGAAAAACCACTTGTTCGACAGTTAGGACAAATGAGATGCATTCCAGAATAGAAATTTCCTAGGTATACGCGTATTTCTTGTACAGAGAAATTCTCAGAGATGGGAGTTCATAGGATGTGTGTTGGAAACGTTAAGGTCTAGTCGAGGGAGGGAATGGTCTTGAATTCTTGTAATTGAAATGTTGCAAGGAGTCAATTTGCTCGAGTACAGAACATGCTGTGAGGATTAATTAAATCTAACGTTCTGACAGGTCGTCAATTTACCTATCAATAGAGTGACATCAAACACAATAGGAGAAATTTAGACACAGTATATTTCGCAGTTACATAAGTTTAACGTTCGCGTTCCGACTTGCTATTATAATATTTAAGACCAATTTTCCACCGTTTCCAAGGAAAATATATTAAAGGAATTTTGTTTAGACTTTTCAAACCTAGTCTATAAATCGAATTGAATGAAAGTTAATTAGTCTGGAAATAGGTTTCAATTAAGCAAACGCGAGCTCCTAAGTGCCTTGAACTAGTTGAGTACGAATTCTATCGCAAAATATTTTGGAGATAGAGAAAGGACCATCCTTCTAAAAGTCCGTCAACTCCTTAAAATTTTCTAGTTAAAAGCTTCAACAAAGTGGCTGTTATTTACATCCCAAACGGATTTATGGATTATCGTCGTACAAGGTGAAGGTTTATTATCAATGTATATTTGATAATCCTTGATACATTATGAGATATTTAGACTTGCGTTTTTGAGATGAACTTATTTCATTTTATTCGTGATTAACATATATAGGCATGGTTCATACTAACCCAGTCCAAGAAATTTTAGGTTTGTAGCAAATGGAAATTTCAGGCGTGAGGAATTTGTGACGGAGATTGACTGAACTTAAGAGGAGTGAATTTTCAAATTGACACAGTTTCGTGGAGTCCCGTTGAAAAAGAGTCACAATTACACCAAACTGAAAGTTTCCCATGCGTATGAGACGCAATGGAACGACTGGCACGTATGCTGGCTGAACTGGATGAGAAATCTACAGGAGGAAGAATCATTTCTTTTGAAGCCCTTTAGTCGTAATTTTGGAAATATCTTTACCTGACCATTAAAGACAAAATTAAGATGACACTGTCGGAAATGAAAAAAGAACCTAATTGTCTTGTTTTATTTTATAAAATCTCCCGTTCTCTCACCGTTCTCTGTCTTTTCGCTCTGGTCTCTCTCATTTTAAATATATAATATGATCCTATTGTTCAATCATCTGTCACTTATCGCAAAAAATCAACCGGAAATCAATTAACTCTGAATAATCTCTCACAATACCTTATTTATGAAAAGAGAACCTAGTTGTCTTGTTATACTGTTAGCACATGTCTATTTTGAAATTAGCTTCAGTATCCTGTAATTTCTCTCTCTTCTCTGAATCAATTCTGCAAGCAGCAAATTCACTTCTCTCGCTTCTTTTCAACCACTCTGACTCTGATTGAATCTTGCTCGCTCTGAGTAACGGTAGTCAAATATTTCTCTCTAACTTTGATCGACTGAATGTGAACGCTATTGAACACGCGTACATACTGACTATGTGTAGGCATGAGTTGGCGCGCTGGCCAAGTGATCTTGAAAGATTTTAAAAACGTCGTGGTCAGAACAATAACCTAAACACCACAAAAATGTGACAAATAAACAACAAAGTATCTAAAGCTTCCGATTAAGCAATCAGTCGGTGACTGCTAAAACAAAAACAAGACCTTCAGTGGAGGTCCAACGCGAGGTCATCAGACAAACTGAGCACGTTCACTAATGGAAGTTAGAAAAGAAAGATACATTAAGGAAACTCAACGCCATGGCTAAAACCAAAAGACACTTTAGTGTTTGAATTAAAATCTTAATTAAAACTACTGCCAAATCAAAATCACTAAAATCACTCCAAACTCATCGACTACGTTACAACAATGCGTCTAGACTGATATAATCCAACTTCCTTTCTAGCGAATTTTGCTTCAACTCAATGTCCTAGCCCGGGTATTGGTAAAACACAAACAGTACGTTGGCAATTAAAAGTTAAGGGACGTTTATTCTTTATTTTGTCGGTTGAATTTAGGAGTTTTAATCGCGCGAATAATGTTTTTCATTACACTCCTCTTGTTAATCAGGAGAAATTTTTGTAGGAGATTGTTGGGTCCCAGTCTAACATTTTTCTTTTTCTTCTCATAACGAAACTGTTAAACAAAGGTATTGGGTTATCGATGGTAATGAATCTACTGACAGATATTTCAAGAATCTTACTCTAGACAAACAGCACGCGCACAAAACGTGGTTAGAAGTTGGACTTACTCTTTTATCTATTTCTCATGCTTTGAACCTATAATACATTTATGCTAGAATTGCTTATAGTAAAAGATTCCCCGTAAAAATTCCCAGGGAAATGAAATGATAGAGAATGGGAAACATTGTTTCCTTGTCTACCTTAGCTTGATTTGTTAGGTATTTCTTTTAGTTTTACTTCGATCTTCGCTACACTTTTTTTCCAGGTGTATTAGGACAAAAGAAAATTTCTTAGACACAAGAGTACCCATTTCCTAATTATTTTGTTGGGGCAGTTTATTGGAAAACCACTTGAAATTTCAGATAAACTCATGCGAAAGTTCACAGAGTGATTGCAAATAAAGCACGATAAGTAAAATTTTATTCCTCAACATCTGTGGACTAACTCTGGAATTGGTTACAAATGTCTATTACATTATTTGCGACCACTTAACACCACCGAAAGTCATTTCGACCCCTGACAATGACTAGCAACTACTATCTCCATATAACATCTTAACAACACAATAAAGACCCGAGAACAATGGAAATGATCACCAACTATAATAGCTCTTGATTGTTAAACTAATTCTCCTTGTCAGCACTTAAGAGTGTGCATACAGAAGTAAGGGTATAAAAGGTCAACTGAGCGCATTACAAAGCTGTCAATTGATCATATCGTAACGATTATGATAAATAGCTAAATTCTTCTTTGCTTCGCTTTTCCCTATAAAAATTCGCCAGTTCGTCATTTAAGTTAATAATAATATAGGGCACTTATGTGAAAATCAGTGTGTGCACACATTTGGGTTAAAAGATGAAACGAACATTGCACATGTTAAATATTTAATGGTGACATCTCATTTACATCTACATCTACATCTACCTACAAGTTGGTAAATTCTGTACAGACATCACACCAACCAACTCGCACGCAAAGTGAGAAGACTATATGAAGGCTTGAAACTGTATTAAGAACGATTGTGATCAAAATATTCCGCAATGGATGATCGTGGGAAAGCGATTGCGTGACGCTCAGTAACTTGTAAAATGACATTTTATTACCAGTCTGCAGCCTGCAGTCTGCATTTTGCACCCGGTCTGCAGTCTGCATTTTGGGCTGACCGGATCGGTATTGCTGTTTCTGTTGAGCCTCAAGTCCAGTTGGAGCTCGAAAAACAATTTTTAGTGGGACTGTCTTGGCCGCTATGATTGATGTGTGGGCTGTATGTTGAAGAGCTCCCGTAGAAAAAAAAAATGACAAAGCAATGATTACTTTATACCAACTGAAGACGAACGCAAATGGGTAGCTTACCAATGTGGCTGCGTCTGATGCTCTTCCGCGTGAAAAAAAAAAAATTTTGGGATAACTTTTTAAAGGAGCTTGGAAACCAGGCTCAGCTCAGAAGTCAAGCCTACTGAATTTGTGCCCAAGCCTCTCCCTGCTGGCGTGACCTCTTTGGCCACTTGTTCATGTCGTCACACTGAAGAATACAAGAAACATCGGCGTGTAGTAAACACAAGCTCAAACAGTAAAGGGAAAAACGTTTTGAGGCCGATAGATAGGTAAGTATTTTAGTGTTTTCCAACCTAACTTAAGTGTTTTGCTCTGTAATTTTAAAACGTACAGTAAATTGTCAAATTAATACTGACTTGAAAAGCCTTTAGCTAAAATTTAACTCTTTATTAATGAGCTTATACTTTCTAGATCTGATATCTCAGTGAGCGATAACAACAGAAATCATTTGCTTTTGTGGTATTAACTATATATATACCTAACTTGTTATAGTACGTTGTCATGAAATAATGCACTTTGCAATAATTAGTCTAAATACACAAAACTGTCATCGCCAGAAATCAAGGACATTTCGAGCCCGCTAACAATTATCAGCGGTATATCGTATTACACTGCGGAACAATAGAATATCGAGAGAATTCGATATGGCGGCGATCACGGCTCGATCTGCAAAGAAGAGTGTTTCGTACAATGACTTATATAGTTTGAGCACCGCAGATCTTCTATTTGATGAAAAGAAAAAGAAAAGAAGGCCTGCAAGTAAATCTTTGGGATTTTTCGAGGCAGAGCGATGACATGATGTCAGAATTTTGATTTGCTTTAATTTAATTTTCGCGCTAAGACTACTGAATTTGCATTCAATGCCTGGCATATTTTTATTCCGAAAAGGACCGAGAACTAATTTTTTTTCCCTGCAAGAACATAAACAAATATGGCCGACGATTCGAAGATCAGCGTTGCTCGTGTTTAACTATTTCAGTCATAGTTTTCAACATGGTGTCTCGTCACTTACTCAACATGGAAAAAAAGGGATATTCTAACGCGTTGGGAACTTTTTTGATGGGAGGAAATGGCAATTTTACAGGATATTTGGACGCTTCGAACTCTGTAGCAGTCAATTCGATCGAGAGCAGTTGACTTTATTGATGCACTTTCCTGTAATAGGCGAGTGTTTGGGATGGAGAACGACGGATTTTGAAGATCTGTATGGCGACCTAGGTCAATGATCAATGACAAAAGAACTGGCTCGGGAAGTAAGTGGTTTTTATTTATCGAGTCCCTGTGAGGTTTGATGAATAGCAGAATCAGTACTGAATATGTCTCGATCGAGAGCAGACGGGACCATGAGCTCCTGATTGTTATATTTTAGAAATTTTACAAATTTCCATACAGTTTCTTATATTATTTGGACGCCATTATGTACGAAATGCGCAAGCAAGGCCACTATCTTGTCCAATATTTCTGTCGATGTTAATGTCTTATTGTTCCCTGAGCTGCCTGCACATCTGGGGCAGCTGATAATACATTTTGGGAGTGGTAGGGATGCTTGCTTCATAATGGCTATGGCTGTACCTGTCCTTGAATTTTCCCTGTTGTTTGTAATAGATTTTCCATACATTTTTTATTATATTTTGGGAAATTTTAATCTGCAAGAAGAAAAATTCTTTACAGAAGAATCCTCTTCCTGTAACGTGTACAACTGTTGGTTAAGTTTGCAATATTACAACAGTTATAATATAAGAATAATTTTCTCTTGTGTGAGGCATCAGTCAATTTAGGAATTGCCAAGTGTAAAATTTCAAGCCAGAAACTGTTCATATTTTAGAGGGTAGGGCTAGGAGGGGTCAAAATTATTAGGTTTGCGTATCGTTTTCACTCTTTGAACCCCGAGCACTCATACGCGCACACTTAAGATGGATGCTCAACATAACAAGCGTCAAAAAATAATCGAGCAAATAACTAAGACGTGCAAAACTTTCAGGGATAATATAAATTTACCGCTAGAAACGGTGAAAAGGCCATATAGACTTAACTCGAGCTTCTTTAAAGGTAAACTTTCTATGACGTTTTAACAAGATTATCAATTTGTCAAATACCAGGAGCTGCTCCTGCAAATACGTATTTTAATATGATTGATTCCAATTGTTTCATAAAGTCAAAATAAGCTTAATGTCAAGAATAAATAGGCAGATTACAACAATTAAAACGAATTTGTGGTTCATTGAAAAAAGTACTTGGTTCGATTACGTGTTCAACGAAAGGTTAATGTTGTTTGCCTGCTGGGATTTTATGTCTTCTATACCAATGTCAATGTCACCGCTATTTTGACGTGCTAAAATAAAATTGGTTACAGTTTCAAGACCTGTTCACAATGAGGTGCACTTCTTGCGATTGTGTTGCAATCCAACGAGTCCTTCGGAAAAACATGTCACCGAGAGCAGAGCTTGTAAGACACTATTCAGAAAGCAAGTATTTCCTACGTTTGTTATTCCTTTCGATTCCATTTGACCGTAAGTAGTGTTTAGAATTAACGAAGAAAGCGTATTTTAGCCAAAGACAGAATATTCGCATATGAACGGAACGCAGCGAGGTAAGGTAATATTCTTTCACGCGAAAATTTAAAAAAAAAAAAAAAAAAGGATAATAGATAACTTCCCACTAGTTTTTTCCCGCGCAAGTGACAAAAATGTCCCCTTCCCTGTCCTCCTCCAATCGCACTACAACCAGTCGGGGAGGTGAGTGAAGAATTGCTAACATGTCATCAGAAAGCTTGATTACCTAATTGAGCCCGATGATTAAGCTCCTTCAGAAAGTGATCCCAAAAAAATTTCTGCCTTGCGCGTGATCACAGCGTGTGTAGAAATGAACCCGCTACGGGTCCCCCAGGTGTGAACGGCTTCTCGATTCAAGTTGCATTTTTAGAAGTTCGGAAATGGGATTTGAGGTTATTCTTTTTATTAAACCATACAAACATTTTATTTCTTTTCTCGTGAGTTTCTGAGCTTCATCGAAATTAATTCTGACTTTCACTAAGAGGGGAGGAGTAGCATTCGAGGCCACTTCCGTTCACGGTCCACAATGCAACTTCCGTCCACGGAATACAACTTCCGTCCACGGTCGACAACTTCCGTGAACATCTGCTTCACCATAAGACCTTACTCATTGCTTTCAGCATGAATGAGCTAATAAAGGCCGTGCGCTCGACTTCTGTTTTGAAGCAAGTGAAGCACATCTATCGAGGCTTACCGTAATTATTTTCTTATATCCAAAAAGAGTCACAAATATCTCAAAACTACATGATACTGATAGCATGTGTATCCTTGACCCAAATAAGTCATCGCAGCTCGGCATTAAATTGTGATTTCTCCTACACATTTCAACCGAGGCCATTCAAACTGCTATTGACGCTAAGGCTCGTTCTGTGGTATATCAATTGAACCGGGTCCCAAGAGCCACAGATGTCAGAGGCAAAAATGCGGGACTTAAATGTGGCGTCAGCGTAAATTTTAAGAAATCGGACCTTGATACCATGATTCATGGCGTCATGGTATAGGTAAACTTCTATGGCCCGGACTGATTGATTGCTTTTCTTTCTTTACTCGCGTTGAACCTGTTATACATAAATATAAATAAAAATAAAAATAAAAAACATTTATTTTTCTGTTGGTACATGATTTCTGTACCTGAATTACAGCCAAATAATAGTAACTAACGTTCACGAAGTTAGAATGTTGTACAGAAGGACTAGGTCGAATGCATAAAATTGCGGCCGATGGGATAATAATTACAATTACGGGATAATGATTGCAATTTTAACTTTGTTGATGTCCTGAACGCCTTTGAACAAACGATTTATAGATTTGCGTATTACAACAATTGTGCATATTTGAAAAAATTAATAGCTATGCATGCATAAACGTCAGCGTTTATAATAATATGGCCAATTTGTAAAACAGTGTAACATACAGGTCAGTTCAAAATCTGTTTTTCCGTGGCCTCTGATTTTACAACCCCATCATCTTCGATACAAAGAATCATGTTAAGCGAAGTTTTACGTTTTTTACGTTTACTTCTTAGAACTAACACTCCCAGTAGTATATTTAGCAATGTAGCGTTGATTCTCTTTTTGCCAATATTTGCAACATACATGAATGCGACAAGCATAACATGTCCCCCACCGTCACTTGGCAAATTCGGAAAAGGCAACGCACCAACAACACAAAATATGACATGGCGGGCAATTGATTGGTAAACTTATTTAAAACAGCAAAATGCTCTTCGTCTCGCTTCTGGTTCAGCATTTTATTAACTCCTCAAGAGAGAATCCTGCTTAACAAATGGCATGGTCAATCGAACCGCACCCCTGAAAATTAGATATTTGTTCGAAATGAGGACGAGAAGGGCTAGTAATCCTTTAGGTAATGTGCCACGAATACTAATCATTTGCTAGAATAAAGGTTTCGTTTGATCGGGCAGAGGACTGGGAAAACCATTCCAAAACCCTCTCTGGTAAATCACTGTGCCCCGACAGCTTTATGGCGAAGAATGCATTTCGCTGTGGCCCAATTTTGGACGGTTTTCTTCTACTCATAATGAAACCGTAAAGCAAAGGTACCAGAATAAGGAAAGCACTGAATCTGCTTACCTGTGTTACGAGATTTTCATTTGAAGTAAATGGAACTAGTCTAATCTAGAGGTAAAAGTTGCTGTTAACCTTCATCTATATCTTCCCGGTTTGATCCTGTCATATAACAATCAATTTTTTTTTATTTTTTTTATTTCAGTACAAAATCTATTTCTCTCAGTTACAGATAGACAGAACACACACTCTCTTGGAATCAACCCTAGAGAGGAATATATAAAAACTGCGGCTAAGCGGTTGAGGTCGCAAAAAAAAACATTCTGGCAAAATTAAATTATTTTTACTGTTCGTGGAAAATTCATCGGCTCGTCTCGTAAAATGTTGGATTCTAATAAAGCTTAAGAAAAGATCATGAATAAACGTTAATTGAATGAAATAAGATGACCGCACTTCTAACTCTGTTACTTTCCATGATGCCAAAAGACTAAGTCTGAAATAAGCCATCGATATCCATAACAATATGATTTGGTGAAATCATTATTTGCCTTTTTCTGTTACTAGACACATTTGAAAACAATTAGGGCAGTTGTTAATATTGCAGCACTCATTTTAAACTACCTAAATTGCTCTTCATCTTGTTTCTGATAAAACAGTCTATTATTGTCTTTAAAATGGCCCTGTTTCGAAGAATGGCTTAAAGTTTTCCTATTTAGGACTGACACTCCCAGTAGTGCATGTAGCAATACAGATCTGACACCCCTATTGAAAGGGTACCTTCGCAAAAGCACTTGTAGGTTCTCTTGCCACCTGACTTGGTGCTTGATAATTTAACAAATTTTGCGTCATTTGTATCACAGTTTACACCAATGAAGGTAGTATTCTGCTAAAAAAAAAAGAAATGATAATGACTACAATGATGATATTAATGATAATTATAAATGGCGTCAAGAGTTCGAATGTGACAAGCTAAAACATTTCCTGTATGCAAATAGGCTAAAGTACATATAGCATTATTTATGTTGTGAGAAAGCCGACGGCAAAAGCTCGCCAAAGAGGTGGCGTTCTAATTTTTTGCCTTGCGAAACTAAACGCTGAAACGATTTCGAAATTGTCAAATAGAGCAATGGCAATTAAATATTATTGAATTTGTCGGTGCAAGAAGTGACTGTAGAACATTATTTTCTAGAAAGCCGAGTCAGTCTAGTCACGGCGAGTTTGTGTGTCAAAGGTAAGCTGAAGTATAGTCTGCAGTGCGCTTAAGATCGTTTTTAGACGATGATTATTGTTAGCGTTGCTTTTCAGAGTCGCTTCTGCGTAGGAATTAACTCAGGACGTGTTGTTTAATAAAATAGTTGTATTTCTGAAAGTTAAGTTTATTTAAATTATACTGTAACAGTGGAGAAAATTTAGAAAATTTTCTCCATGTTATTTTCTTAAGTTCAATCTTTGAAAGTTTGAAGGATTCTTTAGTTCTTTTCATGAATTTTAAAGAACTTCTACCAGTACCGTTCGTAATAAAATTCAAACCAAAATGATTTATTCTTTCTTCTGTACCCAATATAGGGTTCATCTCTAAACTTACGTTTGGTTCCTTCATTTTCACTTCTTGCCTAGCGGCCGAACCTGGTGACATACCCGGGCTGCTTGCAATCTTGTAAACACAGGAACTGACTCCAGGTCCAGGTAGTCCCTGGGTACCATTGTAACCGGATGGTCCACGAGGGCCCTGAGTACCATTATATCCTGGAGGTCCGGCAGGTCCAGCAGGTCCGGCAGGTCCAATATCACCCTTAGTGCTATTGAATTCCAGTGGGCATGTGATCTACGAAAAACAAGATTTTCTGTTTTGACAAGAAGAACGAAATCACCACTTCCTCTTCCAAGAAGAGGAAGCGATGATTTCACTGATACCAAAGAGACAAGAACTGTTATTAAACCAAACAGCTGTAATGATTGGGTTGTAATTCTCAGACCAAACACGCGAATAGCTGCATTCTGATATCGCTGTCCATAACTCTAAGAAACAGAGATATACAAGGAGATGAATATACAGAAAAAAAAAACTTGCCTTTGTAACGTTTTTCTCCAGATTCCCTAAACCTTTTGAAACCTGTCACAATAATGAATAAAAAGGTTTACATGAAGAGACTGTGTCGTAATAAGATAACACAATTTGTGTCGCAATAAGATTGCACTATTTAATTCAAGTGAGTTTAATTTGGCGTGTACACGTACTACAAGAAATGTAAGAAATTCAGGAAGTGGATCTTGCCTATGTGTAATCTTTCTTTCTTTAGTATAAGACTATATTGAAAACACTGAGGGAAAAACTCACCTCGGTAAAGTTATTCTCCAGATTCTCTAAACCTTTTGAAACCTGTCACAATAATGAATAAATATTGCATAAAGAGACTGTGTCGTCATAAGATTGCACTATTTGATTGTATCGTAATAAGATTGCACTATTTGATTGTATCGTAATAAGATTGCACTATTTGATTGTATCGTAATAAGATTGCACTATTTGATTCAAGTGAGATAAATTTGGCGTGTACACGTCCTACAAGAAATGAAACAAATTCCAGAAATAATTTTTTTTGATTTGAAGTCGTTCTTCTTTCTGTCTAGACTATATTGAAAACACTGAAGGAAAATCTCACCTCGGTAAAGTTATTCTCCAGATTCTCTAAACCTTTTGAAACCTGTCAGAATAACAATTGAAAAGGTTTACATAAAGAGATTGTGTCGTAATGAGATTACACTATTTGATTCAATTGAGTTTAATTTGGCGTGTACACGTACTACAAGAACGGTCAGAAATTCAAGAAATGGATCTTTGTTGATGTGTAATCTTTCTTTCCTTACTATAAGACAATATTGAAAACACTGAAGGAAAAACTCACCTCAGTAAAGTTATTCTCCAGATTCTCTAAACCTTTTGAAACCTGTCACAATAATAAATAAATATATTGCATGAACAGACTGTGTCGTTATAAGATTGCACTATTTGATTCAAGTGAGATAAATTTGGCGTGTACACGTCCTACAAGAAATAAGAAGAAGTTCAAGAAATGGATCTTTGTTGATATGTAATCTTTCTTTCTTTACTATAAGACTACATTGAAAACACTGAAGGAAAATCTCACCTCGGTAAAGTTATTCTCCAGATTCTCTAAGCCTTTTGAAACCTGTCAGAATAATAATTGAAAAGGTTTACAAAAAGAGACTGTACATGTGTCGTAATAAGATTATACACTATTTGATTCAAGTGAGTTTAATTTGGCGTAAATTAAGTAAATTTCGGTAAATTAGAAAAATGTGAGTTATTGAATTATCTTATAACTCTTGCAAAATTGCATATATGGCAAAGTCGAAAACAAAATAAAATTCCAGAATGTGAAGTTTTCTTAAAACAAGTAGACGTCAAATATAGAACTGAGAAATACATTGCTGTTAAAAAAAATACGCAGCTAAGTGGTTATTATATAGATGGCACTTATTTGTAATAAATAATAGTTTACAAATATAATTATAGAATTGTTTCAAAATATAAATGTAATTTATAATTAATAATAGCTTACAAATGTAAATAGAGTATACTGAGAGTCTTGTAAACACTTTTTTTATTTTCAAAATGGCAATAAAAAATGTGGAAAAAAAAAAAAGAGTTTAATTTGGCGTGTACACGTACTACAAGAACGGTCAAAAATTTAAGAAATGGATCTTTGTTGATGCGTAATCTTTCTTTCTTTACCATGACTATATTGAAAACACTGACGGAAAAACTCACCTCGGTAATGTTATTCTCCAGATTCTCTAAACCTTTTGAAACCTGTCACAATAATGAATAAAAAAAGTTTACACAAAGAGACTGTGTCGTAATAAGATAACACTCTTTGATTGTGTCGAAATAAGATTGCACTATTTGATTCAAGTGAGTTAAATTTAGCATGTACACTTACTACAAGAAATATAAGAAATTCGAGAACTAGATTTGCTTTGATGTGTAATCTTTCACATGAGAAACGGAAAAATTGAATACAAGGAATACAAAAAGTTAGTAATACATATAAGAATGACTAAATATACTAAATGTTTAAGAACTGATGCAAATAAGGGCTCTAGGATCGATGAATAAGGAATTCAATTAATAAATATCAAGGAAGATAATTAAAAAATATGTTTGTTGAATTGCCAAGGATATTCAGAGTAAACTTACTTTGTTTTTAACATTCAGGAACTCCTTTTTAATCTGCAATGAAAAAGTAGAATCAAATTTGAACAATATACGCTTTTTAACTGTTTTGTTATTCGAATGCCAAGCACACAAATACTTTCTTTTCTAATAACGCTACCCCCAGCCCCCCCCCTTACTCAAAAAAAAAAAAAAAAACCAGAAGTTCACGACTATAAACAAACACTGAAAGAAAAAACTCACCTCAGCAATGTTATTCTCTAGAATCCTCTTTGAAACCTGACGTAACAACGAATAGAAATAGGTTCCTGACTAAAGTTTAAAGGAAAGTATTCGTTTTCAATATAAAATATATCATGAGACGGAAAGAGATGAAACGAAAGCGAAAACATGAAATGCGAGGAATTAAACAAGAGTCGAGCAGAGAAATTTTATGCACCTTCTACCCTTCAAAAAACCGAAAAAAAATTGGATGGACGCGAGCAGAAAAAAGGGACACATTTTACAACAGTCAACTTACTAGGCAGTTTTCTTGAGCTATTTATCTTTGAGCCCACGGAACCCAACTACAACTGAAATGGCATGATAAGAATCATGGTTGATATCATATGGCGGGTTGTATTGATTATAGAAAATCTAAATTCCCACTACTTGAGGTTTTTTTTCAGTTTCCAGCAGTAGTGGATGTATCTCGTGATGCGATTTCTATCACTGAATTTTCTTCCCTAATTAATAGCGAATAATTTTGACTTACCGGTTCTCTCAAAGCCGTGAGGTTCCTTTTCAGCTCTTGTTGATTCTTCTTAAGTTCTGATATTTCTGCATGAATAGATGAAAGAAAAACATTAATAAATGAGTGGATGCATAAATACACGATGGCTGGAGATTTAAATAATGATAATAATAATAATAATAATAATAATAATAATAATAATAAAGTCTTTTCAATTGGATTTGTGTGGGTAAAGCCTGCTTCCGTACTTTTTTACAGTTTTAATCAACAAATTACGGCGTCTGAAAATATATCTCCTCAAAGGAGAGAAGTCCTTATCGGTGGAAATGGAATTGTTTTTACGTATACCGAGCCGTTGCTCTTCGGAAGAATAAAATACACCACGAGAAACATATATCTAATGCATGTCGTGGCAGTTCAAATACATATAAAGGTATTTGAACTGCCACTCTACTCCTGGGACTCCTGGGAGGATATGATCAGGAACAGTAAGATCACGGGAGCTCGGGCAGAAACTGTGGACATATTTCCTGTAGTGCATTTGTACCTATTCATCGTCTCAGAAGACAAGGTTTAATTAAGAAATGATTTTCAACGCTGATTCATTCTCGTCGATCACAATAAATAAGCAACTTAAGTGTTAAATCACTTCAGTGATGTGATTTTTTTGGATCTCGACACAATGTTTGCCCTGTGGCGATCGCAGAAATCCTTGTGCAAACACTAGGATCGATTACTGGCAACTCACTTATTAGGATATAGAAATTAAAACCTGGATGTTCCAAAACATTTTAAGATCCAAGGATTTTTTTGAAAATAATTACTATGTAAAAATAGGCTTCGTTGGTTTTTCAAATTTGATTACCACGAAAAATTTAGGGTATTCAATATTTTCGGCTTTTCCGGATTATGTTTACCGCTTACTCCCCTAATGCTCTAATGCGGTGTTTGAACATTTTTCACATCTTTCGATTCTCAATAGTTATAAAACGATGAAACAATGCGGTCGATTTTTCATTTAGAAAGTAGCGCAACAGAAAAATTCTTTAATAAACCCAGGGCATAAGTCCTTGGGGTCTTTTCGTCTCAAGGAAAAACTGTAGATAAGCCACAAAAAGACCCTTTTTTTTCTATAGGTTAAATGTTTCAGTCTGAACGGGTAACAGTGAATGTAATTTCGCTATTATGATTGACCCTGGAGGTCAAGAATCGACCCGCAGGGAGAAGGATGATCTTAAATCAAATTGGTGAGACTTTCCTGATCATCTTATACGTTAATGACTTTTACATGCTTTCAATAACATCGGGGAGTTTTTTTCGAGACTTAAATTGAATCCAAGAAAAACAAAAAAACGAACCCCCCCCCAAAAAAAGAACCCTATTCATCGCACACATTTCAAAGCCCGGGAAGAGGGGATGATTTTTGTGAATAAAGATAATATCGCTGTCAATAAAGGTATTCATGATTCTCGCGAGGCGTGCTAAGATGCATCTTTGTGCCTAGTTATGTATATAGGTATCGCACCTAGGGCTGCGGAGCAAGTTTAACAATTGTTGTTCAATGCTGTTTTGATGCACTACGCTAGGTTACTTAAGTCACGTCTGAAGATAGAAGTGTGTTGGTGTACCGTTATAAACAAACACAAAAAAAAACGCCTTTGAAGGCAATTATCAGGGAAGGGTCTAGAGATCCTTTCCTGTTTGTTCTTATCAATGACTCGAAGGTCTCTAACAATAATAATAATAATAGTAATTAAAAATAATAGTAATGATAATGATAATAAAAGAGGCTTCTTCACGATTTGGGCGTAAATTTGATGAGCTAATCATCTGCAGTGCGTCACAGGCTTGTCCGTACTTTTTCAACCTCGATCTTCTTTGGATTTCTTGCTCTTGCCAACTTTTACGTTTGTCTACCTTACCAGGCGAAGTATGTGTGGTTTTCCATAGGCTGAAACTCGCTTTCGCAACGAAAATTGATCCAAAATAGAAGCGCATCTAACGCACGATAAATTTGAAGATATGAATTAAAATTTAGAATCAAAAATCTTGTAAATCTGCAAATACCTGTTTCTCCAGAGCAGGAACATTGCGGTGAACCAACGTGAAGTACACCAAACAACATCAGCAAGGTGAGCGCAAGAGAAACTACTGAGAGAAAACATATAGCCAGCAGGGCCACATGATACAATCTCGGACCTTGGCTGGCATCGCTCTTCTCGTCAGCAGTTTGCAGCAAACCACTACCATTGCCCATATTCCCGTTTGAAATAGCATTCAGTTGCTCTTGACCGTCAGTGGTCGCTTCAGTTTCCTTTTGGGTAAGGAAGAGCTTATCTTCTGCTTCGGTAAGATGGTTTTCTTGAAGTTCTGTTTCACAATTAGACGCCATAGGCGAGTTCGATCGTTGCCCAGGGGAAACGCTTCTGTTTAAAAAAGACATGTTCCTCTCCGGAGTCGTTACTATAGGCGTGTTATTCTTTGCCTTTCCTTTAAAGGTGCAAAATCAAAAGTCAGTAATATTAGGCACCCGAAAAGAGGAATAGATCTGAAGAGAATGACAAACTGCCACGTTATATGTTGTACTATTTCCTTAGTAACGGACTTGTACAAACACATACTGGTCTCATTTTCCTCTCTAAATGGTTTATTACTCTCAAAAGTAATTATCGAGAAATGCGCAGCTTAGCATGAGAGAATGTGCCAGATAATGATGGAATTAACAGTTTCAGCTCAACTATTACTGATATTTCAGGGAGGAATCTGCGTCCAGAAGAACAAAAAATTGAAAATAGAATTAAGAACTTTGTGCATACGAGTTTAGACAATATGATCAGCATTGAATGATATCTGATGATCAGCCAACTTTTTTGCAGTTTTCAAAAATCAATCAATTCTTCATTCTATTGTTCAACTCTTAATTAAGAAATTAAGAAGGCTGATTGGCTTATTTCATCTTCATTAAAAAAAGAACAAAAGATTTCCTCAGGTGCTCCCAAGGTCAATGAAACGTTACCCGTTGCAGTTTACGTTGTTCGCAATAAAGAGAAAAGCAAACGATAACCTTCTCGTATTTCCTGTTTCCGTCTAAAACAAAAGCAAAATACGAGCCTGCTGATAATAAACAAATGTTTGATATCTGTCTTCCGCACATAATTACGGGACAAAGGACGTGAACATACTGATTCGATTAATCATTATCCTGTTCTTAATGATCGTAGGAAAACCGTTTAAACTTGTTTTTGGAACAGTTTTCATAAAAACGCATTTAAGATCATCAGTTTATGCCAATGCTATCTAACGCATGAACCCTGATCTTGTAAAATTAAACAAAGGCAAAAAAGGATGAGTTGGACCAAGTCGTCATAAGTAGGAAAATATTTCCGTTGTTTACCGTCCCATCAGAAAAACCGATTGTTCGACAGTTAAGATGAATGAGATGCATTCCCGAGTAGGAATTTCCTTGGTACACGCCTATTTCTTTTATACAAAAATTCTCAGGGAAGGGATTCATGGGATGTGAGTCGGAAAAGTTAGGATATAAGTGGGAGGGAATGGTCTTGAATTCTTCTCTTTAAAATGTTGCGATAATCGACCATCTCTCTCCAACTGACTCAGTCGAGTCGACTGACTGTGAACTGTATAGAACACGCTCATCTATATACTCACTATCGGTAGGCATGAGTTGGCACGCAGCAGGCCAACTGACCTTGAAAGATTTTAAAAACATTGTGGTCAGAACAATAACCGAAAAACCTTCGCAAGAATGTGACAAATAAAAACAACGTATCTAAAACTTCCGATCAAGCAATCAGTCGTGGACTGCCAAAACAAAAACATGACCTTCAACGCGAGGTCATTAGACAATCTGAGCACGTCCGCCGATGGAAGTTAGTAAAGAGAGATACATTAAGGAAACTCAACGCCATGGCTAAAACGAAAAGACACTTTGGTCTGTGAATTCAAATCTTGATTGAAACTACTGCTAAATCAAAATCCCTAAAATCATACCAAACTCATTGACTACCTCACAACAATTAATGCATCTAGACTGATATGATCCGACTTCTGTTCTAGCGAATTTTGCTTCAACTCAATGTCCTAACACGGGTATTGGTAAAACACAAACAGTACGTTGGCAATTAAAAGTTAAGGGGCGTTTCCCTTTACTCTTTAGGTTGAATTTAGGAATTTCAATCGCACGAAGAATGTTTTTCATTACACTCCTCTTGTTCATCAGGAAAAATGTTGGTAGGAGATTGTGGGGGCCCAGTATAACTCTGTTTTTTCCTCTCATAACGAAACTCTTAACAAAGGTAGTGCGTTATCGATGGTACTGAATCTACTGACAGATATTTCGGAAATCTTACCCTAGACATACAGCACGCGCAGAAAGCGTGGTTAGAAGTTGGACTTACTCTTTTATCTATTTCTCATGCCTTGAACCTATAATACATGTATGGTAGAATCGCTAATAGTAAAAGACTCCCATAAAAATTCCCAGGGAAATTAAATGATAGAGAATGGGAAACAATGTTTCCTTGTCTACCTTAGCTTGATTTGTTGGATATTTATTTAATTTTTGCTTTCGATCTTAAAGTACTTTTTTTTTCTCAGGTGTATTGGGACAAAAATAGAATTCTTAGACACAAGAGTACCCATTTCCTAATTATTTTACTGGGACAGTTTATTGGAAAACCACTCGAAATTTCAGACAAACTCATGTCAAAGCTAACAAAATGATTGCAAATAAAGTATGATGAGTTCAATCTTATTTCCTCAACATCTGTGGATTAACTCTGGAATTGGCTGAAAAATGTTTATTACATTATTTGCGACTAAACACCACCGTTAGTCCTTTCGACCCTTGAAAATGACGCATCTAATATCTCTATATAATTTCTCAATCACACAATAAAGACCCAGAACAAAGGAAATGATCACCAATTATAATAGCTCTTGATTGTTAAACTAATTCTCCTTGTCAGCACCTTACAGTGTGCTTTCGTCCACAGCGTTGACATGGTTGAATAACAATAATGATAACTATATTGGTGCATTGATAATGATTATGATGTTGATTGATGATAATAAGCATAACGATGTTAATGAAGATGATAATAACGATGATGAGAATAATGACGACTACGACTAATTATAAAATTAGGAAGATAAGGAATATAATAGTCACAATCTATTGGTTACCAAGTATAATACTAAGGCCGTGACAAAATACTTGTTCTGTCCTGCAATGCTTCTATTCACTCTGTGCAAACCAATTCAGCAAGAATGGCTTTTAAGAAATTAGAAACAGTAAAAGTAGGCTAAAAACAAATTTTTTTTTATCAGATTTGAAACAAAAACAAAAAAAAAGTTTAAAAAACCCAACAACTACTTTATTTTCTCTTTTATTCTTCAATTTGAAGAATAAAAGAGAAAATAAAAATTTAATTTTACGAAATGTTGCTTTGCCAAGAAAACGACTGATCTGCGATTGTTACACCGAAAACTGTTGCTTTAAATCAATGTTTAGATCGATCGAGGCATATTGTAAGATATATAGTTATCCTTAAACGCATGATTGTCAAAGTTTTCTATGAGCTAGCAAACACTCGAATACTAAGGAAGTCGTTTCAAGTGCGTACATATTTATTTTCCATGATTTGTAAAAGGAAATTGCATGAAGCCCGATAGACGACGTTTAACGCGCACCTTCACATGCAGTTGATCGGCAGGGCAGAATTTTGATTTAGCACGCACAAAATTTTCATTGTAGAAAGTTTTGTCGCCACGTTAAAAAACTGGAATCACGAAAATAAATTAGGTGGGGAGAGGATCAGTTTCCGGGGCCCAAGTGCGTCATGCAGGGATATAGGTCTAACACTTTGCCCTGAAATTTATTTCCCGAAAGAAGGGGGAAATCACAAGTGTAGAGGTCTAACCGAAAGTCAGGTAAATTGTACTTCAAAGAAAATGCAAATTGTATCCAATAAATAACATCCTTGAACTTATAACAAGTAATTTCAGGATTTCCAGTCATAAATTGATAACTTCGAGTTTCCACTTATCATATGTCGAAGCATTGCTTCGAACCATCATCATCGCTGATGCTAAGACCAAGGTGGCAGCGGCCTTTAGGAGGGAGGCTACAGAAATGACAGACACAGCAACGAAAAGACGGCGAAATTTCAGCGTGTGCGAATTTTTAAAAGACGGCTGTGCTCTCGCCTCAGGATCTGCCTGGGGAGTTTGACATATAACAATGACGTCATAGGTTTCAGCTTCATATCCTGTTTTCCATCTCAAAGTACAGATTTTCCTGTCCAGTTTGACTCCTGTTACTCGTAGTGTAAGGAATGGTACGTATTTTAGGATTGTTCGCTTGAATTTCACAAATCTTAAAACCTCGTGATCTCGCGACAGCCGGAAAATTTGATGTGATATGGTCAGGTAATTATAGCTTCTATTTCCTGACTGTGAGGAAATACTGAAACGTGTTACTTTGAAAGTAAGTCAATTATTGTCAATATTTGTTTCGACTTAAGATTTTCGCAATCTATTTTGAGAAAGATTTTTCCAGATCACAGGGTTGTATACAAACATTTTGTTGCTATTATCCACTTTCCGCTCCGCTGGATAATGCTTGAAAAGGTGGCTTTCATCTCTACATCACTTGACTTACCAGAATTATGCAGACAAACAAACGCCAAGGAGCCCTATTGGTTGTATGTTGTTTGTCATGGCCAGTTGAACTTAGCTGGTTTGTCGATCCGTGGACAAAACGGGGATAATATCAAACCATTTTATTCTTACCGCAGAAAGTAGTGGAACGGTTTCTGTTGATCTTTTTTGCAACTCTGCGAGACGAGTGCATGTAATCGTAGCCTAATTTGTGACTATTTGCATTTTTTTTAATCCTTTATACTATATCTTGAATCCTTAAGCCACACGTCCGAGCTTATTTTTGGACACAGCTCAGCAAGACGGGTCATATGAATAAAATGGAAGCATATGGGAAAATCAAATAATAATGATAAAAAGGAAAAGAAAGCTTTTTGTCATGCGCTCCGTATAATTCCTCTTCGTTCTTATGAAAATATTTTTTCTAGTAGTATCCACTCCGCGAATCTTTCTTTGTTTCTTCGATACATATTTTTTTTCAATGGTGCGAGGTAGGAGGTCAAATAACGCATTTTAATGAGATTTGTCTCCTCACACTACCGGTTGTTTGTTTGATTGATTTAAAGGGCGCCTCTGGCATGTTCACACAAGGACAGTCTTGTTCACGATGAAATCTCCGCCAAGAAAACTGATTAAATTCTATCCCTTTCCCATTAGATGTCTCAAAGACACCTCGTGAAAGGTAGCGACCGATGATATAACATATTTACTTCAATCTCATCTACAATTTCCACGTGACTGTTAAAGGCAATGTCTCGTATTACAAGTTGTTCTGAAATAATTTCATGAACTACACTTTGACCAACTTTAGCCGCCGGTTTTAGCTGAAACGAAGACTCCAGAAAACAAAGACCTAAAATGTAAGACCCGAAAAGGAAGACCCGGAAACGAAGACCCCTTTATTTCTCTATTTAACATGATTGTATCGAAGGCTACTTTTGGTTTTTTGCGTGACTTTCATACCCTTTTGTTTTTTGTGGCATGCAGTCGGCCACGAGACGCGTGTTTTACAAGTATGGTCAGAAGAAGAGAAAGATTGAAGGATTGGCGAAGTATTAGAGGGATAGAACGGGGAAAGAGGTATGTTCATCTTGTTTATCTTTGTATTTATATACCGAAACGTGTACAATGAAACGTGTAGTTTTGTTAGGCTTAGTACATTTGTGTTATTTTGATTTATCTGCATATACGCCCCGCGTGTTCGAGTTTAGGACATTTTGATACGTGTATATTGTATGGTAAAGGCTTTTTTAAATTTATTGTATTTCAGTTTTTACGAGCTTTCAAGTTTAATAAACGAACTGAGATTCGATAGATGCTTGGAGGTTCCGTCAATATAAAACATCTCTCCGACGCGACGTTGTTAGATTCGATTGATGTCAGTGTCCGCCCCATTGCAATGGTATATTGTTATGGTTTCAGCACCGGTTTTAATCTTTCTGAGAGCGATGAAGTATGCCATGAAACACCGGTTTTAAATAAAAATACCGCAAAAAAGAAGACCCGAAAACCAAAACGAGGACACCTTATTTTCTTTATCAATAATGATACATAAAGGACGTTATCAAACGCGAACTAAGTGCCTATAAGAACCCTGTTTATTTATTGGATTCTTCCCAATGCCCACTAACTTTGTGGTCAGCACAGGTTAGTTTAAAATGCTAGATTGACAGCCTTCGATCGATCCACTGACGTCAAAGTGCGCTATAATTAGTTTTTTTTTCTTCCTTTGGTTGCCGTCTGCGTCTCAAACACCTTTCTACTTAACGTAATTTATTTTTAACAACTGAGTTGAAAACGTAAATTAGCCAACGTAAAGGGTAAAAAAGCTGACGTTTCGAGCGTTAGCCCTTCGTCAGAGCGATAGATCGAAGGGCTAACGCTCGAAACGTCAGGTTTTTTATCCTTTACGGTGGCTAATTTACGTTTTCAACTCAGTTAACACTAAATTACCTGCTATACTCTCCCACCGACGCAGCACCACAGTTTCTCTACAAACTTACCCCTTTATACTTTTCTACTTAAGTTATCTATTCTTTCCGCAACCCAGAAGTGTTAACACTAGGGAGGAGATGAACAAGGGGGTTTTAAAACGTTTGTAAATAACGGTACAACTTTGAAATTATCTTCCACTGTAAAAAGGCTGAAGAGCAACGCCGTGACATCTACTGGCGTCAGTGGGGTCGAAAGTTCACATCGGCAATTTTAGATAAGGACGTCAGGGTGGGCGGCTAGAAATTTCGAAGGGTACTAGTGTTTTCGAAAATAAAATAATTAAGGAAAGCAAGAAATAGGAAAATTTAACGAAATAAAGCGATTCCGGTTTAGCGCTTAATGTAATTGTAGGCGATTTTTGTTTAATTTTTTCTTTTTTGTTAATTAACTGATAAATGATCACGTTGCGAGCAAAGAAATTGCCAAGCTTTTAACTGTTTTCATTGGTGAAGCCATGAAGCGTGACGCGTACTTCCTGTATCAAGATCGTGAAGGGGTTTTCGCTTTCGGGTCTTCGTTTTGGAGTATTAGATCTTACGTCTTTGTTTTTATGGGTCTTCGTTTTTGCTACAACTTTAGCCGCCGGCTGTTTGTTTGCTTGATTTGAAGGGCGCCCTCGTGCTTGTCTCACACAAGGGCAGTTTTGTTCACGATGAAATCTTCGCAAAAAATATGATCAGATACGATCCATTTCCGGTTAGTTGTCAAAAAGACAGCCCGTGGAAGGTAGCGACTGATGAAAGAACATATTTACTTGAATCCCATCTGAAATTTCCTGGGATGAATTTCCTCAGAGTCCTTGTCGATACTTTTTCAACTAAACCGAAAGCCCGTATAAGTTTTCATCAGACATCTCACTCGACAGTCCTTTGTCATAGAGCCGATAGACTGTTCTAACGAAGGAGATATGATCATCCATGGGCTGAAACGAAAAATAGAGGGAAAAAGATAACTGGCAGAAGCCATGACGCCATGACCGCTTAGGACAACAAGTCACAAAATAACGGCCATTCACTCGGACTAAACCAATGTGCGCTCGACTTCTGTTTTGATGCATGTGAAGCATATTTACCGTCACTTACCGTAATTTTTTTCCTTTTTTTTTCCAATGAGAAAACGTACTTCAAATTTACATGATATCAATAGCATGTGCGTCCTGAACCCAAAAAATTTCTGGTTTGATTTCTCCCACACATTTTAACCGACGCCATTCAAACTGCTATTGCCGTCGACGCGAGGTTCTTTCTGTGCTATTGATATCAACTGAACTAGGTACTAAGAGCCATAAATAGCAGAGACAAAAAATCGGACCGTGACGCCATGTTTCAAGACGTCATGATATAGACAAAACTTCTATGGCCCGGACTGATTGATTACTTTTCTGTCTCTAGATGCGTTGAACCTGTTATTCATGAAAACAATTAAAAGTACTGATTTATTTCCTGTCGGGTACATGCTTCTTGAAATAGCAGCGAAACACTAGCAACTAAGTTCACTAAGTAAGAAAGTTTTTCAAAAGGACTAGGTCGAATACATAAAATCGCTTATGAACTAACGCTTAAATTGGCGAAGAATATCAATCGCAAAAATGATTTAGGCTAACAACAATTGTGCACATTTGAAAAAAATTAATAGCTATGTATGCATAAACATCAGCGTTTATAATAACACAGTGTAACATACAGGTCAGTCGAAGTATACATGGGTGATTTGCTGGCTTCACCCAACTTCCATCATCTGGGTTAGCTGGATTTTGTGTTGACATTAGATAATCTACATAATTACAAATAATGGTTTCAGCTTCTTTGCCCTTATTAACTTCTTCTATCTTCTCTAACAATAGTTCTGGAGAAAAGTTGCCATCATTTACAGACTGATTTGCAATATGACCTTTAAGTGCTGTTTGAGACAGCTCACATAAGCCAGGGTCACTTTCAAGTTTTGCTACTCCATGGCAGTGAATAGATCCTCTCTGTACAGCAAATTCATACCTAAACCAATGCCATGTTGCACCTAGTGTATTTTTGAGCCAATGTTTTACAAATTGTTCAGTTCTTTCAGTGAAAAACCAGTCAATCAAATGAGGGTTATTTATGACATTATCTCGCCTCTGAGAATCTGTCAGTTCACTGCTATTGTTAAAGAGTTCATGAAATTCTGGCCAATGAAATTCAGCACAAGACAAAGTCCAAAAAATGGTGGGAGCGCCAACTTGTGTTATTATAGCTTTCAAATCATCTTTTGCCCGATCCCAGTATGCATTTGTGCCAGAAATATTCTTAACATAGTGCATGAGTTTAGATATAAGTGATTCATAGGAGTTAGACAAAATCATTTGCTTTAAGTCATGAATTGATAGATTTGCTTCTGATGGATTTTGTTTCAGGAAAAAAATTACTTTGCCCTAAGATTCTTTTTCTATAAAGGATATTGTAAGCCCAATAAGCAAATCTAGGGTGAGATGCAAATCTGTAAACCCATTGTCCATCTTTCTGTTCTGCAAACTTTATCAGATGCTTGAGCTTTTCAGCAAATGATTGAGTTTCATTATTTGATATATCAGAAACAACCGCACTATTAGTCGGGTCACCTTTTCCATCGGGAAAAAGAGTTGGAAATGCCAATGATGCTAAGAACTGCACATTGAATTCATTTAAAGGCTCACTGCCAATAGTCCAATCATGACATTGTGGTTGCTTAATGAAGGCATCTTCAATAATTTGTTTTTCTTTTTTGGTACTGACATTTGAAGGAATAAAACTACCCATTTCACTATCTGAATTATAAACTCTTTCATTGTCATCGTATTCAACTGGACCACTATCGACTTTAATATGTGAACTTGTTGCACCATTGTTCTCGACTTCACATTCTACCTTTGGTACATTTGAAAGAACTCCATTTTCTGGAAGTTGTGTTAGGTTTTCTTTACTGATTCTGACATCTTTGTATAAGAAATTATTAGGCTCTTCATCTTTGTTTACAACTGTTAGCCGGTATAGAGCATTAGATACTTTTTTACGCCTGACAATAAAATCCTTAGAACAACTGTCTTTACCATTTATAGTAAACACAATGACAGGAAGGTCCTTAGGACATCGTGGCAAAACATCTGCAAGCTGTTGCAGATCTTGGGGCAAAGTTATAACATGACCTTTGTATGCCTTTTGACCACCTCTTGGTTTGGTATACACATGCATAACAGGAAAAGTTCGTGCAATCAACATTTCTTCAAACTGTGTTAAACCTTGCAATTCTTTGGGCACTGGCGATGGGATCATAGAATTTTCAGTTGAAAACTTTTTTGGAGTACTTTTGTCTCTTGTGCAACGTGAACAAGCATAGTTAGGATAACTTTTGGGTTTTGCCTTCAAAGGCCAAGCTTCTTGGCAAATGCTACAATGATAAACAGTGTATTTTATACTGTTGTGAAATTTCCTCATATTTTTAACTGCAAATGGTTGGGAATGAAATTCTTTACCACCTTGCATTGTGTTATTGAAATAAGATGAATTGTTGCTTTTGTCATGGAATACTGAGAAGTTATCTGATTTCTTATTATTATTCAAAGGTAACTCTGATGAAACAGATTGCTTGATAGGATTGGTAGATAGCTTGTCATTTGCTATTGTACTTTCGTGTAAAGAGGCATCATTGGGCAAGACAGATTGTTCAGTTAGGCTTCCATCTATTTTATTCCGTCTTGCAGTCTTGCAATTATCGCTACAAGTTAACTTTACTTTTTTCACTTCTTCATAATTATTAGAAGAGTTCTGGCTTTTGTCATCTACAACAGAGAAATTATCCAGGTTATTATCATTATTCAAAGGCATGTTTGGCAAGGCAGATTGCATAATTTGACGGTTCAACAACTCCCCATTTTCTGTTGCAACTTTGTATAAAGGGAAACTATTGGTTGAGGCAGATTGCTTAGTTGTACTTGAGACATTTGCAGGTGTTTTTATTGTACTGTTGCAATTGCTTTCCACGGTTGAGTCTAACTTTGCCTTTTTCTTTTTTTCTAGTTTTGAACGTTTAGTTTTTCGTTTCTTTGCCTCCTTTGTTTTAAAGATATTTTGTTGCTTAGACTGCTTTATTTCAGTTTTGGAATCAGGATACATGTGCATGGTATGACTTTCTTCAGTAAGCACCTCATAATAGTTGTAGCATGTAACTGGTGTTTGAAAATTGATGTTAGATTTAAAGCATCTTCTCTTAATGGGTATCTCAGTGAAATCTATATTGGATTTCATTTGTTGATTAACTATTCCACATGATTCAGGTTTGGAAACCATGTTGCTATCTTCATAAATTGCAAAGAACCACCCTTTTGAAAACTGCCTTTTTAGAGCAGCTAAAGTACAGAATTCTTTAACACCTACACAAAGATCATCAATGTGGGTCCAGTTCCCTTGAGTAAGAACTGCACAGGTAAAATGTCCATTATAACAACGCACCATCCTCTTTAACTTATATTCACTTGAGCCTACATGCATATTTTCACACAAATTTATCAAATCCATAAGTTCTGGAGAGAATTCAATAAAGACAAATTTTGCCTGTGAACTATAGGTTAAAACTGGGTCATCTGTAGGGGTTTCACAATTAGGACAATTCAACTTACCTGGTTCAGTTTGAATAGCAGAGATAAAATGTGGCCAAGAATTGTGATCCAATTGACATTTTTGTAATGCTGATCTTGTCACATAGTTAACCAAAATAGAGCTTTTGAGAGCTACAGTGTCATGGCAGGTCTTACAAAATGACTGATTGAATGAATGATTCTCTGAGATGAAAATATATTCATTTTTTCTGAAGAAAGCTCACCAAAGGTTCGTTCCTCGAAAATCTGACTGAAGCATGCATTAGAATCCCTTGCCAAAAATGAGGGGCAATGTTGCTGTAAATATACCCAAATTGGTTTCCTTATTTCTATCAACATTCTATCATTTCCTTGTGACTCAATGTATCTTTTACATGTGTTGAAAAGGAGTTCTGTGAATTCATTTCGCACAGTCAGTATAGACAAATAGGGTAAAAATAGATGGGATGAGACTTCTAAAAAAGTGTCCACTGCGCAGGAATACATATTAGGGACACTTAGAATAGAATTCATAAAATGTCCCCTCTTTGAGATTAATGGGTTTATTTCACAATCACCCAACTGAACTTCCTCTGTCATGTTGTTACTATTCATTGAACTACTGTATGCCATAGGATCTGCTTCTATGTTAAACATGCTCATGCTTTCATAAATTACAAAGAACCATCCTTTAGCAAAGTTTCTTTTCAGGGTGGCTAAACTACAAAATTCTTTAACACCTACACAAAGATCATCAATGTAGGTCCAGTTCCCTTGAGTAAGAACTGCACAGGTAAAATGTCCATTATAACAACGCACCATCCCCTTTAACTTATATTCACTTGAGCCTACATGCATATTTTCACACAAATTTATCAAATCCATAAGTTCTGGAGAGAATTCAATAAAGACAAATTTTGCCTGTGAACTATAGGTTAAAAACTGGGTCATCTGTAGGGGTTTCACAATTAGGACAATTCAACTTTCCTGGTTCAGTTTGAATAGCAGAGATAAAATGTGGCCAAGAATTGTGATCCAATTGACATTTTTGTAATGCTGATCTTGTCACATAGTTAACCAAAATAGAGCTTTTGAGAGCTACAGTGTCACGGCAGGTCTTACAAAATGACTGATTGAATGAATGATTCTCTGAGATGAAAATATATTCATTTCCTCTGAAGAAAGATCACCAAAGGTTCGTTCCTCGAAAATCTGACTGAAACACGCATTACAATCTCTTGACAAAAACGAGGGGCAATGGTGTTGTAAATATACCCAAAGCGGTTCCCTTAGTTCTCTCAACAATCTGTCATTTCCTTGTGACTCAATGTATCTTGCACATGTGTTGAAAAGGAGTTCTGTGAATTCATTTTGCGCAGTTAGTATTGACAAATAGGGTAAAAATAGATGGGATGATATCTCAAGGAAACTATCCAACGCACAAGAATAAGTTCCTGGGGTACTTAAAACTGAATTCATAAAGTTCTTTGTTCCAACTGAGGAAACATGTAACACTCACCCACGTAATGATCCAACAGCGTTTTCGTACCTCTTGAACACGTCGATTGTAGTAAGTATCACTCTGAAAATAATCAAAAGTCAAATCCCTAGTTACAACCAGTAATTTCCTTTCTTTGACTACTGTTTACTTTCAGTTGTGCTGCGAGTCCTTCGCGCCCAGTAACAGACTTGCCTCTGACAAATCCAGAAATTGCCGAGTCTTTCGGCTTTGTGCAATAAGCTTGATTTGCGGCTGACAAATCGGAGTTAACCGAGTCTTTCGGTCAAAATGCTAAACTTACACCGTCTTCTGAGCATCGGTGAAATTATTTCTGAATTAACTTCTGTATAACACAAATGATTCAAGACAGCTTTTAAGCACAAAACAGCACTCTCCACGCTTTTCACCCGTTTTTCACACTTTGATGGTCGCGTGGACTTTGACCGAAGAAACTCTAAAACTCTGAGAATAATCCAACATCAAAGCAAACGAGTTAGAAGCTCAACTTTTTCATGTATTTGATATCTGGTTATACTTTAATTATGCTGCAAGTTCTTTGCCTTAAGTTCTCACGTTAGCTAACTCTGCTGTGGACCCTCCGCCGCCTTCGATCGAGACTTCACACAATTGTTTCTCTTTTGACGGATTTTGATCACCTTTTAAACTCAAAACTACCTTTAATTGTTAGAAAGATGCTATACACACTTACCGTTGAACTTGGAAACGCTTCTCGACGCTTTTCAGGGACGCTTAACTCGAAATCTCGACAAGGACAAATCTCGTGTCAAAGACGCCGATCCTAAAAGTCCCCGCACGCGTGACTTTTTGCTGGCCGCCCATGACCATTTGCGGGAAAAACGTTGATACCTTGCGGCCGTGCAAGCGATCAAATCGAGATTTTTTCTGGTTATGATCTCCGAAAATACCCACATTCTCTCTTCTCCAGTCTTCCTCTATATTACGCGGGGAGTCCTAAGGTGCCTCCTCGGGGTTTTGCGGGGGCAAAAAAAGGTTCCTCACGATTTGGGCGTAAATTTGATAAGCTAATCATCGGCAGTACGTCACACGCTTGTCCATACTTATTCAACCTCGATCTTGTTTGGATTTCGTAGTCTTACCAACGTTTATTTATTTTACCTTACCAGGCCAATTTTATGTGGTTTTCCATAGGCTGACTCGCTTTCTCAGCGCAAATTGATCCAAAATAGAAGCGTATCTAACGCACGATCGATTTGAAGATGTGAATCAAAATTTAGAATAAAACATCTTGTAAATCTGCAAATACCTGTTTCTCCAGGGCAGGTACATTGCGGTGAACCAACGTGAAGAACACCAAACAACATCAGCAAGGTGAGCCCAAGAGAAACAGCTGAGAGAAGGCACATAGCCAGCAGAGCCACACGATACAATATCTGACCTTGACTTGCATCGTTCTTCTCGTCAGCAGTTTGCAGCAAACTACAAACACTGCTCATATTCCCGTTTGAAATAGCATTCAGTTGCTCTTGACTGTCAATGGTCGCTTCAGTTTCCTTTTTGGTAAGGTAGAGCTTATCTTCTGCTTCGGCAGGATGGTTTTCTTGAAGTTCTGTTTCACAATTAGACGCCACATTCAAGTTCGATCGTTGCCCAGGGGAAACGCTTCTGCTTAAAAAAGACATGTTCCTCACAAGAGTCGTTACTATAGGTGTGTTATTCTTTGCTTTTCCTTCAAAGGGGCAAAATCAACAGCCAGCAAGATGTAGGCACCCGAAAAGAGGAATAGATATGAAGAGTACACAAACTGCCACGTTATATGTAGTACTATTTCCTCTGCAACGGACTTGTACATACACATAGCAGAGGGGCATTTTGTTGCGCATGTCCGGTAAATTTTAGTTTGATACGAGAAACCGCTGGTATGCGCCTGCACCGGTTTCCCTCTCGAGAATCACGAAAGAAAAGAAGCAATAAAATACGTCGGAAAAAACAATGGTTCGAGTACTTGAGACAACCTTTCTTCTCACTTTTTCTTCTGTAACGTAGATGGAAGCGGCAAATCCTTGAAATTATTGTGTGATGTGTGGAAGGAAGTTATTTTCAGAATGCAAAAGATTGTATGAGTCTTGTCTCGTGATTGTCTGGGCGATCGATGAAGATGATGTTATTTTTGAAGGATGCAAGTGGCCTGTCGAAGAGTACAAAAGAATTGGATAGTATACTTTTATCGTGTCATTGCTATCTCAAGTTATCAGTGATCATTTGAAGTACTCACCTTTCTGTAAGCGTTTTTTAGAGCTTCAACTGTACTGCTAGTGCAGTGTACCTCCAATTTTGGCAAAAATGTAAAGTTAACAGAGGTTTATGTTTTGTTTCAAAAGTTTTTTTTGACATGAATCACAACCAGCAGGGCCAATTACCAAAATAAAAAAGGTCAATGTCAAGTAAAGAAAAGTAAGACAATGCTAATGCTAGAGATATGGTAGCTCCATCTGGTAAGAAACGGAGGAATAATTATGGATTTTATCAGAGTAAGATAAAGTCTGTTGAATCATTAGTCTTGGAAATATCATCAGATATGATCGATGATGTGGGGAAATTGTGAAAGAAAACAAGTACTACTTTGGGCTTCCAGTTGTAAGATGAATTGTTAAACAAATCAATTATTACCCAGTGAAAATCACTATCATTTATCATTTCAACTGCACAAAAAAATCATATACACTCTTTGCAACCTTATTCTCCAACCTATTAAATTACAAGAGTTGTGTGACAATTTGACGGTCTGAAAAGACTCTTACACATGCCAAACAACAAAGAACCGGTAAGGCAAATATTTAACAGTGAGGATAAAAAAAAAAAAAAAAAAAAAAAGCCTTTTCTTTTCAGAAATAAGACTCAGTGAGGTCAGATTAAACTAATGTGAAGAGGTTTGTTGATCTCTTTATGAAAATGGATGCTTTACATCTATCAGATTTTAGAGAAATGAGACTTAAGTCAAAAGGGGATTTTGACATTGCATATTCTGCAGTAATGGGCGTCAGCTTGGATGCCTATTTGCAGAAATTAATAGTTTTCAAGCCAGGGGTTTGGCTGTGCTAATTTTAAGGCAGAAAATCATAAATCAGTCGCTTAAGAAATTTTATAGCTCTGACTGGAAGCTCAAACACTCTTAAGGAACAGGACAATATTTCACCTGATCACTCCTCATATTCTTTTCCCATGAAATTTGGACAAAACTTTCAAAAAACTTTATTGGTAATTTTATTGTAGCAAAAAAGGTATAGACACAAGTTGCATATAGCATAAGCTAGTTGAGGCAAGTGGTGTGGAGAGAACAAAAGATTGATAATTTATACCAGTAGTAAGCTTCTGGTACTAATGACATTCTCTTGAATGCCAGCTTGCCACAGCAAATGTCACACCTATCCTTTCTGTCAATAGTGCCGACCATATGTAGTGAGGTCACTTCACATCTCCCTAAACAGCAGAGAACACAATAGTTAATTCCAATCATCAGTCTCAATTAAGAAATAAAAATTGAAGGATCAAGACTTATCTGGCAAAGAGAAATACAAGTCAAACTGGTTTGAAGACATTTTGACCCGAAATTCGTTTTCAAATATGACAGAAATACTGTAGTTCACATTCTAAAGAAACAAGGAGTTCCAGCCCCTTGAGTAATTATTCATTTGTTGTATCGCTCACCTCATGTTTTAAGAAGCAGAGAAAGTTAGATAATTTTAATCTGCGAGTTTTATAGTACACTTCGACTCAAAATTCATTTCGTATGGCAGAAGTATTCTACTGAAATAAACAAGATAGAATGAAGCTGACGCCATCCGTTTCGAATAACACATGAACATGAAGAAAACGGCACCAGTTTAAACTCATGAGACAAAGCCCACGCATTTTTTTGAGGTAAATGAACTGGTTAGACCGAAAGCTAAATAAATAAACAATGAACTGACAGTGGTGAGCGATTTGGGGGCCATGTGATAAAACAAGTTCTACCGAAGTTTATCCTCTAGTTAGCCCTTCAAGCCCAAAAAGGCAATCAGAAAAATTCTCACCAAAACACAGCAACAAAATTAGATAAAACCGCAGATGATCGAGGCAAGACTATAAACGTTGTTAAGACACATGCCTACGTACCAAGTACAACAGACTTGGAGAGCAAAATAGCCAAAGACAGTTGTGAGCCATGACTTGGAAAATCCACCTCAACCTCCCAAAAACGAATTCGCCGAAGGTTGTAGAAAGAGCAACTCAATCCTGAAGCTGGGACATTTTTTTAAGCCTTGTGTCCAATGGGACAACAAAGAGAAAGAAGAGAAGATGTTATTTGAAGTGATTTGAAGCTTGGGGGCCACCTCCAAGCTAACGTAATTTTATTTCAAAGTTGAAGTAAAATAAGATCAAATTGTAAACTACCTTCTATTATCGTAACGAATATCTCACGATCGCCTCCACACATCACTTCGTGATTCATAGAAGTAAGACATCAACAACAACAAAATGCCCCTCTGCTCATACACATACTATTCTAATTTTCCTCTCTAAATGGTTTATTACCCTCAAAAGTAATTATCGAGAAATGCGCAGCTTAGCATGAGAGAAAGTGCCAGATAATGACGGAATTAACAGTTTAAGCTCAACTATTATTGATATTTCAGGGAGGAATCTGCGTTTAAAAGAACAAAAAAAATTAAAATAGAAGTAAGAAATTTGTGCATACGGGTTAAGACAAAGAAATGATATGATCAGCATTGGCTGCTGATCAGCAAACTTTTTCGCAGTTTTCAAAAATCAGTCAATTCTTCTATTGTTCAACTCTTTGGAATTAAGAAGGATAATTGGCTTATTTCACCTTCATTAAAAAAAAACAAAACAAAAAACAAAAACAAAAAGCATTTCCTGATGTGCTCCTAAGGTCAATGAAACGTTACCCGTTGTACTCCAAGTCGTTCGCAATAAAGAGAAAGCAAACGTTAACCTTCTCGTATTTCCTGTTTCCGTCTAAAACAAAAGCAAGACACGAGTCTTCTAATAATAAACAAATGTTTGTTATCTGTCTTCCGCACATAATTACGGGATAAAGGATGTAAACATACTGATTCGATTAATCATTATCCTGTTCTTAAGGATCGTAGAGAAACTATTTAAACTTGTCTTTGGCACAGTTTTCATAATAACACATTTAAGGTGATCGATTTATGCCAGTGCTATCTAGGGCATGAACCATGATCTTGTAAATTAAAAGAAGGCAAAAAACGGATGTGTTGGATCAAATCGTCATAAGTAGGAAAGAAATTCCAGTTCTTTACCGACCCATCAGAAAAACCGATTGTTTCGACAATTAAGACGAATGAGATGCATTCCCGAATGGAAATTTCCTTGGGATGCGCTTATTTCATTTACCAAGAAATTCTCAGAAAATAAGTTCATGGATACATGAGTGACCAAGGCAGAATTTCTCCTTACAATATCAACACAATATCAACCAGATAAGTGATGAGAATAAAGAAAAATATCAATTTGGGGATTATTAGTTGATCCATTGCTAAATTCTTTAAAATAACATTATAAGAATTGTATGGTTGACAGCAAGGAGAATTACAAATTTGATCTGGGAGTTAGATGGTTAAAAGTTAAGGGGCGTTTCTCCTTTATCTTGTCGGTAAAATTTAGGAGTTTTAATGGCATGAATAATATTTTTCATTACACTCCTCTTTTAAATCAGCAGAAATTTTGGTAGGAGATTGTTGGGGCCCAGTACAGCACTGTTTTTTTCCTCTCATAACGAAACTGTTTAACAAAGGTATTGGGTTATCGATGGTACTGAATCTACTGACATTTCGAGAATCTTACTCTAGACGAACAACACGAGCAGAAAGCGTGGTTATAAGTTGGACTTACTCTTTTATCTACTTCTCATGCTTTGCCGCGCTATTTCACTTCGGCAGTCCATCACAGGCGATGTTGACTGAGAAACGGTTAAGTGCTGCAAGCTAATCACCAAAATCAAAGATCACCTACTTTGTTTGAAAATGATTGAAGCAGAAGAATATTTTTGCTCCTAAACAAGCCAATACCTCATTTTCTTAGTCATCATGGAGTACTTGGTGTAATTCCACCTCTTTGAAGAGTATGTATTGCGTATTAAACTATTTGAAGCAGAGGCGGCTGGCCATATTGTTTAGGCTATTTTATCCCACGAGAGGTTACTGCAGACACGGCCCCATCGAAAATAACAGGAACACGAACATGCACGTGAGCTTAAGTCATCATCGTTGAATTCCATTTTAGAAACACGTCTTTCCTTTTCCTTAATTTACTTCTCTTCAGATTATCTTCAAGTATGTAATGTTTTCGATCTCTTCTACAACATAAATTTTGGATTATAAAACCAGGAAATAAAAATCCCAAATTTCAATCTAAATGTTAAAATTGCTTGTCTCCCTCACCCCTATAAGTTTTATCCTTTAACGCCATGTTTCCACGAAGAAATTATCGTAAACCATGGCTCCAGGGGTCAATTACATCAGTGTTAACAAGCTATAAAATACTCTTATTTATCCTGTGATCAAGTTGTAAGGTTTGTTAGATGAGCTGTTGTCGTCAATCATAAAGCTTCTCATTGATGGTCGAAATCAGTGCGAGTCTCAATTCTGCGTTGTTTTGGTCGTGAAAAGAGCGCAAAAAAAAAAAACGATTAGATGAAACACACTTCTTTACAATTCCAATATGGATACTAAAAGTAACCATTTTCTAGACATCAATTCTAAGAATTATGTTCTTTTCTTTGTGTAGGGCAGTTCGTACAACAGCCAAAAAAAAAAAACTACAATCTTACTGTGACAAGAGTAAGAAGATTTTTTTTATCACAATTGACAGCAATTTCGCAATCTGATTGGCCAGTTCCTTTTTCGATAGGAATGCAGACAACGCTTCTCGCGTCAACGTGTGAATGCCAACACTGGAAAGTGCTTGAAATGGATGCTTTGATCTCGACATCTCTTGACTTACCAGAAATATGCAGACAAACAAACGCCAAGGAGCCCTATTGATTGCATGTTGTTTGTCATGGGCAGTTGAATCTAACTGATATGTCGATCCGTGAACAAAATGGAAAAAAAATTAAACCACTTTATTCTTATCGCAGAAATTAACTGAACTGTTTCTGATGATATTTTGCAACGTCTGCGAGAAGAGTGCATGTAATCGTAGCCTAATTTGTGACTATTTGCATTTGTATTTAATCCTTGATACTATATCTTGAATCTTTAAAACCTGCGTCTGAGTTTATTTTTGGACACAATTCAGCTAGACCGGGTCAAATGAATAAAATGGAAGCCTATGGGAAAATCAAATAATAACGATAAAAAGGAAATAACGGGGTTTTTTTTTTTTCATGCGTTCCTTATAGTTCCTCTTCGTTCTTATGAAAATATTTTTCTCGAAGTATCTACTCCACAAATCTTTCTTTGTTTCTTATACATTTTTTTAAGGTGCGACGTAGGAGGTCAAATAATGCATTTCAATGAGATTTGTCTCCTCACATTATACTTTCCAAGAGCCCGCAACTCAACTTCGTCTGACCTCAAATTAGGGCATGGTCCTCCTTCACAAAATTGAATTTGTCCTGTCATACTTCTAGACTGATATGATTTAGATCTCAGTTGCTTCTCACGGATGCTTTAATTTAGGGTATTATTGATCTATAGACAACATGAAAGGAACTATACGCCCGTTATTATGAGGGTAATTGTATTAGTATGTCTCGTTTTAAAAGTAGTTCTGCAAGAATTTCAGGCAACTCACTACCGGTTGTTTGTTTGCTTGATTTAAAGGGCACCCTCTGTCATGTTCACACAAGAGCAGTCTTGTTCACGATGAGATCTCCCCTAAAAAAATTATTAAATTCTATCCCTTTCCGATTATATGTCTCAAAGACACCTTGTGAAAGGTGTAAAATATTTACTTCAATCTCATCTGCAATTTACACATTAATGTTAAAGGGAATGCCTCGTATTAGAAGTAGTTCTGTAATAATTTCATGAACTACACTTTGACCAACTTTAGCCGGCGGTTTTAGCTAAAACGAAGACTACAGAAAACAAAGACTTAAGACCCAAAAAGGAAGACCCGGAAACGAAGACCCATTTATTTGATTGTGACGAAGGCTATTTTCAGTTATTTGCGTGACTTTCAAGATCCTTTTGTTTTGTGTGAAATACTGTCGAATTGTCGGCATTATGTTTCATTCGGCCACGAGACGCGTGTTTTACAAGTATAGCCCGGAGAGGAGAAAGATTGAAGAATTATCGAAATATTAGAGTAATAGAACGGGGAAAGAGGTATGTTCGTCGTGTTTATTTTGGTAGTTATATACCGAAACGTGTACAACGAAACGTGTGGTTTTGTTAAGCTTAGGACATTTATGTTTAATTTATCTGCATACACGCCCCGCATGTTCGAGTCTAGCACATTTTAATAAGTGTATATTGTATGGTAAAGGCTTATTTTAAATTATTGTATTTCAGTTTTTACGAGCTTTCAAGTTTAATAAACGAATTGAGCTTCGATAGAAGCTTGGAGGTTCCATCAACTTAAAACATTTCTTCGACGCGGCGTTGTTAGACTCGACTGATGTCAGCGTCCGCCCCATCACAATGACATTGTTGTGGTTTCTCGCTAGAAATATTCGGCTTTGGTTTTAAACTTTCTGAGAGCGATGAAGTATGCAATCAAACACCGGTTTTTAACAATAGGACCGCGAAAACGAAGACCCCTTATTTTCTTTGTCAATAATGATATATAAAGGATGTTATCAAACGCGAACTAAGTGCCTATAAGAACCATGTTATTGGATTTTTGCCAATGTCCACTATACCTTCTGGTCAGCACAGTTAGTTTAAGATGCTAGATTGATAGCCTTACAGTCGATCCACTGACGTTAAAACGCGCTCTAATTAATTTTTTTTCTTCTTTCGGTTGCCGTCTGCGTCTCAAACACCATTCCACCTAAGTTTTCTTTTCTTTCCGCAACCCAGAAGTGGTAATACTAGGGAGGAGATGAAAAATGGAGTTTTAAAAGTTTTGTAAATTATGGTACAGCCTTGAAATTATCTTCCACTGTAAAGAGGCTGAAGAGCAACGCCGTAACACCTACTGGCGTCAGTCGGGTCGAAACTTCACATCGGCAAGCTCTGATTGTTTTTAGGATAAGGACGTCGGGTGTGCGGTTAGAAATTTTGAAGGGTACTAGTGTTTTCGAAAATAAAATAATTAAGGAAAGCAACAAATTTAAAAAATTTAAGGAAATAAAGCGATCTCCGGTTTAGCGCTTAATGTAATTGTGGGCGATTTTGTTTTGTTTTGTTTTGTTTTTTTTTTGTTAATTAACTCATTAATGATCACGTTGCGAGCAAAGAAATTGCCAAGCTTTTCACTGTTTTCATTGGTGAAGCCATGAAGCGTGACGCACACTTCCTGTATCAAGATCGTGAAGGGGTCTTCGCTTTCGGCTCTCGTTTTTCAAGTCCTAGGTCTTGCGTCTTTGTTTTCGTGGGTCTTCATTTTTGGTACAACCTTAGCCGTCGGTTGTTTGTTTGCTTGATTTGAAGGGCGCCCTCAAGCTTGTCTCACGCAAGGGCAGTTTCGTTCACGATGAAATCTTCACTAAAAATAAGATAAAATATGATCCCTTTCCGGTTGATTGTCTAAAAGACATCCCGCGGAAGGTAGCGACTGATGAAACAACATATTTACTTGAATCTCATCTGCAATTTCCTGGGATGAATCTCTTCAGGGTCCTAGTCGATACTTTTTTTAACTAAACCGAAAGCTCAGTTTTGAATAAGCTTTTGTCAGACCGTCTTACTCGACAGTCCTTCATCATAAAGTCGATAGACTGTTCTCAGGAAGGAGATATAATCATCCATGGGCTAAAACGAAAAATGGGAGGAAAAAGACGCCACGACGCCATTACGGCCTCAGACAACAAGTCACAAAATAAAGGCCGTGCACTCGGACTAAACCAACGTGCACTCGACATCTGTTTTGATGCATGTGAAGCACATTTATCGAGGCTTACCGTAATTATTTTCTTTTAACCAAATAAAAATCGCACACACCTCAAATTTACATGATACTGATAGCATGTGTATCCTCAACCCAGATAAGTCATCGCAGCTCGATATTAAATTGTGATTTCTCCCACATATTTCAACCGACGCCATTCAAACTGCTATTGACGCTAAGGCTCTTTCTGTGCTCTATCAATTGAACTGGGTCCCAAGAGCCACAGATGTCAGAGACAAAAATGCGGGACTTAAATGTGGCGCTAGCGTGAGTTTTAAAATCGGACCGTGACACGAGGTTTCATGACGTCATGGTATGGACAAAACTTCTATGGCCCGGACTGATTGATTGCTTTTCTGTCTCTACTGGCGTTGAACCTGTTATACTTAAAAACATTTAAGGAAAATAATTTATTTTTCTTATGGGTACATGATATCTGACCCTAAATTACAGCGAAACAATAGTAACTAACGTTCGCTAAGTTAGAATGTTTTTCAAGGGGACTCGGTCGAATACAAAAAATCGCGGCTGACGGGATAATTATTACAATTTTAGCATAGTTAATGTCCTAAACGCCCATGAACCAACGCTAAAATTGACTATAAATATCTATCATATAATGATTTAGTCCATAGATTATATAGGCGTCTTACAACAACTGTGTGCATTTGAAAAATTTAATAGTTATGCATGCATAGACGTCAGCGTTTATAACGATACGGCCAATTTATAGAACAGTGTAGCCCGGTATAGACCTGTTAAATCTGTTTTCCCATGGCCACTGATTTACAACCCCATCATCTTCGATACAAAGAATCATGTTAAGTGGATAGTTTTACGTTTACCTCTTAGGACTGACACCAGTAGTACATTTAGCAATGCAGCTTTGATTCTCCTTTTGCCAATATTTGCAACATACATGAATCTCATTAGGCAAAAATTAAAAGCAACGCACCAACAACACAAAATATAGTAGGGCAGGCAGTTGGTAATACTTATGTAAAACAGCAAAATGCTCTTTGTGTCACTTCTGGTCCAACATTCTACTAACTTCTTTACTGAAAGAGAATCCCGCTAAACGAATGGCTTGGTCAATCGATCCGCACCCCTGAAAATTAGATATTTGTTCGAACTGAAGACGGGATGGGCTAGCAAACCTTTACTGAGGTAGTGCCTCTCGAGTACATATCATTTGCTGGAATAAAGTTTTCGTTTGATACCTACGATATCGGGCAGAAAAGTGGGAAAACCATTCCAAAACCTTCTCTGGTAAATCAATGAGCCCCGACAGCTTTCCGGTGAAGTATTCATTTCTGTGTTTGTTTTTATCAAAACACGCTTTGGTAGATGATTATCGCGGCCCAATTTTGGATGATGTTCTTCTTCTCTTAATGAAACGTTGAAGCAAAGGTACCAGAATACGTGAAGTACTGAATCTGCTCACCCATTTTGCGAGATTTTTATTTGAGGCAAACTCAACAAGCTAAATTGAGAGGTAAAAGTTGTTTACCTTCATCTATTTCTTTCCGGTTTGATTCTGTCATATAACGATTAAAGTATTATTTCTTCATTTCGGTACAAAATCTATTTCTCTTAGTTACAGATAAACAGAACGCACACTCTCTTGGAATCAACCTTAGAGAGGAGGACTGGCGTGACTATATAAAACCGCGGCTAAGCGGTTAAAGTCGCAAAAAAACATTCTGGCAAAATAAAATTATTTCGTCTCGTAAAATGTCGGTTTCTATTAAAGATTAAGAAAATTTCATGAATAAAAGTTCATTGAATAAAAGGAGATGACTGCACTTCTAACTCTGTTACCTTCACTAATGCCTAAAGGCTTAGTCTGAAATAAGCCATTAAGTGCCGCTCCCGCTAAGAGCGGTCCTCTCGACTTCCCGTCGGAAAAAAGTTTTCTTTTATTTTTTGCCCATGAAAAGTGTTTTGGACACATGTTTCAAAAATAGTTTAGTTGTTCTCCAATTCTCTTTTTTTGCTTCGCCACAAGCCAAAAATCATTTTTGGCCAGACCACCAGTCTGTGAACAGCGATCGAAAGTGTCAATTTCAAAGATTTTGTCCAGCGCGCAGCGACTGCAACAATGTAGCTCGTGGAATTCTATCCTGCTACAAGTTACAAGGTGTATTCAGTTAGTTCACAGACAAAATATGGAAACTTCAGCTGAAATATTTTTCATACCAGCGTGATCAGAGGAGACCCTGCTCCTCGACCTTAATTTGCATATAAAAAATTCACTACTTTGTACGAAAGAATTCTCAAAATGCAGGCGTTAATCGGGCCGATAAAGCATATAAGCATATAAACAAGTAACCTACTAAAGACAAACAATATGATGTAGTCAGAACAGTTGGTAATACTGCAGCACTCATTTTAAACTACCTAAATTGCTCTTCGTCTTGTTACTGGTGAAACACTCTACTATTGTCTTTAAAAAGGACCCTATTAAAAAGAACGGCTCAACGTTTTCCTAGTTAGGACTGACGCTCCCAGTAATGCATGTAGTAATACAGCTTTATTACTCCAAGATATAGGGTACCTTCGCAAAAGCACTTATAGGTTCTCTTGCCGCCTGACATGGTGCTTGATAAAATATCAACTTTTGCGTCATTTGTACCACAGTTTACATCAATTAACGTCGTATTCTGTCAGAAAAACAAAGATAACAACAATGGTAATATAAGAATAAAAACTTTCCATCCTAATTTCCATCCAAGTGCGTAATAATCTAATTGAGATACGGTTGTGTGGTCTTGTCGTGTGTTGTTTTGTTTAAAACTCTCTCGCTCTTGGATCCTTTTTTCCCAGAATGTTATTTGTTGGTGTTGGAAACAAGCTTTGAAAAAGTGAACTTTTACTGATGAAAAATCGTAACAGCTGAGAATTAGCAACCTATCCGTTTCATGTAGCTTCATAGTTTTCAGGTTTCATTGATGAAATGTAGGTAACGTCGATCGTCTACTTAAATTTATGTTAGTTAGGGCTGCTAATTTTTTTATAATTTAAACAAGAGACCAAAGTCTAAAGCTCAGTTAGTCCTTAATTGCATTTAGACGCACCTTTTGATCAAGCTGCAGGATCTGCTTTCGAAAATCAAGAAGCTTTTCATTCACACTTGCGTTTAGTGCGTTCTATGTGTAAAGTGCACTCTGTATTGCGAGCCAGATTTCTTTTGTATTTTGGTCCTGGAAAAGAGCAGAATATGGTGTTCAATGATAAGTGGAACATACAATAAATATTTTTGGTAATGTCACATTTTTTCAACCGCCCCCAAAAAGTATCAATCTGCGGGTGGCATCAATCAGTGTAAATCACAAGAAGCACATAAGAAGAACAATAATTAAAATAAATAAGGATTTTTGTCGGCATCAGTGTATTATTAAAAGATAGATTGGATTAAGTATTTAATAAGAGACAGTAGTTGGACAATTTGGCTCTCCGAAAAATGCTTTCTGGTGTGAAATATATGTAATTATTCTCCTAAAGAAGACTATAGATCAAAGGTTAGCGCTAAATTTTTCGAAGCAACGAAGAAGACTCGTACTCGTATTGGCTTATAAACGGATTTTCATTAAGTTGTCGAGTTAGGGGACAGGAAAAAACAAGAGAACAAAAGAAAATACTGAATTTAATCCGGATTGAAGTGTTTCAGAGATTTTGAGCCAGGAAACACGTCCAGTTTATGTTTCTTAAGGCAGTTTTAATTGACCCCACTATGATATCTTCGTATGCTGTGGTGGAATGTTGTTGTTGATAAGGCAAATTTTGCTCTCCCCAAGTTAGGACCGTAGAGCAAATGTGCTGTGTTAGAAAAAGTATTGAATTTGCCTGACGTTGGTACTGGAGACAAAATGTACACGTGAGATGTATAGTAAAGATTACAGTCGTTGGTTTCATACATTTGTGACCTTATGTCACTTTAGGTGATCTAAACTCGTCTCAACTCCTTACACCAACCGAAAACCCAAATACCCCATGATGTAAAAAAAGGGTTTGCGTCAGTTTTCATCGCAGAAACGGATTAGTTGAAAAGAGTTTCACCTTAATGTTCTTTATCTATGACTTGCTGAATTCAAAGGAGGCTTATGAGCCAAAAAAGCCTTGGGAGAGAGAGGAACATGCTAAGCATAGTCTTGTGAAATTCACACAACTCTCTTCCAGTTCCAGATTTAACACTTACTATCACATGAAAACGCCTTGATGACTATCATTTTCTTTTAAAGTGATATTTTGGATTTCTCGACTGAACAGACAGTTTCACGCAGCCGAGCACAGCTTCTCGAAATTATTTTCACACAAGAAATTAGAATCACGATTAGATGATGGATACATTACATGTTATCCGACCAAATGGACAAGCATCCGCAATAATGTGTTGGTAAAAACAGCCAACGGTACAACCAACAAACGAACTTCATTTGCTGCTTGTGTCTTTCACTGGCACATTATTGCCAATGTTTGCCTAAACGTATGCGTGGCTACGAAAAAGTTAATAATTAGGGAATATATATAGAGTTATTCATGGAAAGTGCTGACGTACGATATTTACGCACGAGTTTGTTTTCACAAAACGAACGAGCACGGCTTTGCTTTGTTTGAATAATTTGTTTCGAGCACTGTGGTTCGTAAGGTGAGAGTTGTCAAGACCGGCCTTCTCAGCCATTGTTTTCACTAGAGTGTTAAGCTTGTTAACTTCCATTTCTTTGGCTTTAAACCAACTTTTATCCAATTTTTTTGTAGTGTGATTAGCGTTCAGAGTGCATTTGGTTTGTTCATGGACTTTGGTCTCTTTTCAGAATAGATATTGAAAACAACAATAGGGTCTCGTTCGCGCGGTAAATCTGTAGTTGCGAAAGCTTTAGGTTTGATGGGTCGAACACTACGTGAATCAGCTCCACTTCTGGTTTTATTTTCTCTTTTAGAAAAAATGTAAATATTAAGTTCCATCTGCATCTTTTAGGGGTTGATCGTCTCCCCAGCACATTTGCCGATGCTCTCCATATCCTATTAGACCAAAATGCGGTGAATTGAAGAGCCGAAGTATGTTTATCAATGCCTCTCCGTTTGAAATTCCCAGGAGATTTTTTCCGCAGAGAATATTGATCTCATCATCGCGTAGGGCTTCTGCTGCACTGGGTCTATTACCCGGCTTTGCCCTCCTTTTAAAGTTGCTTGTTTTTAGCTTCGAGACATTTTCTTGCACGTTCATAAGTAACGTCTTCGATGACACTGACGGGATACATTCTTTCAAATGTCGATTAAAACTTCTTAACAGACCTCTAAGACTTAAAGTGCTTATGGCACAATTTTTTTCGCGTAAATATTTAGCTTATCATATGTAAATACCAATTATGAAAGAAGAAAAATTAAAAAAAGCCCTAACACTCGGTTATTTTTGGGTCCTAAAATGCTCTTATTTTGTCTTAAAAGTGTCCCGTGAACTGGTAACAAATTAGAGGGTGATGACGTAGAAAACTGTGAAAATTCCTAGTTGACACCTACAAATCTCTCACATCTCTTGTAATTTTGTATCAGCCATTGTTGAAATAATAATGTCAGATAGCGATGTATACAAACCTTCAACAAGCTTTACCGAAAGTTGTGATACATTGCACTCAAGTAGTAGCGAAGAAATGGAAGTTGCGAGTACGATTCAGCCCTACGAAAAAGGACCGCGTTTTCAGACGAAAATTTCAACGAAGACTGAAAACACGGTTTCTCGCCTGCGGTGTTTAGGTCAAGATTAGAACAAAAAAATTCCGTTCACTGAATGTTTAGTTTGCTGCGTTTGTGTTTTGTTTTTTAAGGCGAAAACTATGTTAAGAATAGGTACCTGTGTTCGTTTCTGTTACTCTAACATTTTGATTCCTTCGCACTATGTGCGGCGAAGGTTCCCCTCAGTAAGTGCTCTGGAGTTTCGTTGCTGAAGGAAGGGGGCATTGGGGCCCATTAGAAACCGCAAAACCGTAGAAAAAATCATCCAAAACCGAAAAACCGAAAAAAAATCGGTCAAAACCGAAAACCGCTTGCAAAACTGTCAAAATCGATACATTCCCACATTCCAGTTATAAAAACCCTGATCGATCCGATACAGTGGTGACAAGTGGAGCATACAGAGTAAACTACACTAATTTCATGACAGGATTTATGAATACCATGGACTTGACATTCGTATCTTTTATTACCTGTTTAAATTAACAGCTGCGCTTTCGAGGACCTAGAGCGTGGTCTCTGCGGATTCAGTAGCTGGTAATGGAGCCTAATTAGATTAATGAAATTCGCACAAAAGTCCTTGATAGGATTGCAATTTTGCAGTCGCATAAAGCTATAGCTCTGGAAAGTTTCATCGAAAATCCCTAATCTAACATTTCCATTTGCGAACTAAGACCTAAAAGTTTGGAGATTCTATTGGAATGTTTAATCAATCAGGCACGTGTGGCCTGTAACTTGGTCACCAACTTCGAGGTGGTGTTGATAAAGAAACTCTGGCAATGATCCGTGCTTAGCCGTACCCTATGTATAGCCGTACCCTCCCCCCCCCATCTTAGGGGAGGAGGAGGGTTCGGCTACACGTTGGCTACTAAGGGATCCCTGCGATATTTCAATTGGTTTGTCACGCATTCCTCTCGATAACATTTGCGTTTATAGCCTGCGTTATAGCGGCTATTCGAGATCAGTGGGGGCGCGTAGTTGCCGCTCAGGTCGAAGAGAAACCGAAACCCAAATAGGTCTAATTGGAAAAACCGATAACCACATCGGATATCAAATCCGAAAACCCGTTTGTATTTTTCGCTAAAAAAAAAAAATAAAAAAATAAAAAACGGAAAATCCGCAAACCGCAATGAACACCAAAATCGAAAAACCGACGTTTTTTTGGAACAAAAACCGAAAAACCGATCTAAAAAAATAGCCAGAACCGCAAAACCGAAAATCCCAATGCCCCCCTCCTGACGAGAAATTCCCTTAGTAAACCATAAGCTAACTTTTGACGAAAGAATCAGCTGTATCACGAGGCACGATTATTTTTTACCGAGAAGCAATCGGGCAAGTTACACCTTTCCTCAGAGATTGCAAAGGCAGAAGCCATTATCACGATCGTCTAACCGGTCAGACCGAACGGAAAACGAGTGAGTTTATAGTCATCTGATTCAAGTTAATCTCAAATAGGGTTTTTAGTGGAGAAAAACTTTTTTAGTTTAAGTGCGGCATTGCTGTCTGACCCATTCTGCTCAAAGGAAATAACTGACATCAGCATTATAAATGAATATTTTGTACGCATCGACTTTAATTTTCACACTGCACTTAGATTCGCTACCATCTAATTCAATAAAATTTTTGTCTCTTTATTTATCTCGTTTCAGTGCTGTTATCACAGTGACATTGCTACTTTTAGTTTCTTGAGGGCAGGGGGAAATTGATGGATTGTGTTTATGCCGCCAGAGGTTTCGCAATGTTCACGCAACAGGATATCGGTCAGCTCAGGAAAGGTTTGAACTTCATTACAAATGATGTATTTCTGTTTTTAGACACGATGAAAACTACGCACAACTAGTAGGATTTTTAATAGGATAAGAAAAGCGCAAATGTAGTCATGTGAAAAGCGTCTCAAGTGCGTGAAATAAACAACAATAACGAACTCACCATTCTTCGCTTGCAAAATGTCAGCCGAAAAGAATGTCGAAAAATCGCTTACGGTGCGGGAACAGACCCCTTAATCAGCATTCTTTTCAGCTGAATTCAAAAGTTATCTTGCCCTGACTAGGCTAGTGATATGTGTTCGTAACAGGCGTCTTCGAAGCCGGTACGGAGCATAAGGCCGACGACATTGAAGACTAAAATCTCCTCGATGTCGACGATCGAAACGTGTCCATTTTGGCCATAAAGCTACATCCTTTGGAAAGAAGTGTATGGAAATATCCGCTATATGTGTATTATTCTTGTAGCTAACATCATTTGGTGCTCCGGCCACGCAATACGTTCTTCCTTTCTTTTATATTTCTCCTTTCTCCACCATAGTTGCCAGCGTGCCTTCACAGTTTTCTACGTCACAGCTAAGTAACATTTTGGCCACGCGCATAATTTATGGGGATCCTACTGTCAATGCGCAAAAAAGTGCTCAAGGAGAACTCGCTAGGCCCTAAGGTCGATTATTTCTAATTTTAAAAACAGTTATTAACCAGAAAATTGAAAAAAAAAAGTTTCTTGTCATAGGCACTTTTAATAAAGATTCAAAGGTTCTTTTCGCTTCACACTAGGGATAAACTCGTTGATATATTCGTCCGATTATTTGGCTTCGATGTCTTCCGGATTTCTTTGCCCGTGTTTTCCTCTCAGAATTCAATGGGAGTGGCTTCACATCTCTCGTCGTCTTAGCTCTCGTATATTTGTTTTGTTGCTCGATGGTGTAGTTGTCACTTGACTTCTCTAAATGCTCAAATCATTGTTAAAATTACTATTATTATTGTACCATTGGTACAAAGTTTTTTCGCAGAGGAGGTTTGCACCCAAGTAACTTGAAGTTGTTGAATGAAATCAGTGGTACGTTTTGACAAGTCTCTACGGATTTGACGAAACGGTTTACGCACGTGTGAGAAAGCCATTTCGATGCTGCGATTGACTACAGAATTTTTGAGCGGGTTTTCTCATGAAGAAAACTGAGTAAATCTCAGTATGTATATGATATTGAGATCTATTCCCTAATTATGAACTTTTTCATATCCACCAATTCGTTTCTACTATAACAGCATTCGATTAGCTTTAACAGAATTCCAGAAATTTGATTATCACCGAGGCGAGGTGGTAGAGTTTAGTACTGAATTGAAAGCGAAGCAAACAAATATTGCATTAGTCAGCCGTGTGTCATAGAATTCAGTTGAAAATTTTGATTATGCGTCCTTTACACCAGACAGGAAATTATTACACCTCAGCACGGTACTTCCTGTCCGGAGAAATGGCGCCACACGGGACGAATTTTGAGATTATAATTTATCAAGACTTTTGGTTTGATGGAAAACGAAGACAGCACTTTGAACACCGAAAAAAACGAGAGAAATTTTGGTTTTCTAACATTTATCAAATTTTAACCAACAGTTGAACTACCTGTTTGCACCGTGACCGTTTTAAGCCTTCACTTTCGCTGCGCGGTAAAAAGTGGAAGAACTGCAGTTTTCCTTAAACTGCTCACTGAGGAGGAAAAGTTCCTTTGTTTTTGTTTCTATGTTGTTACGGGGATAACAAAAGATAGATTTTCGACCAATCAGAACGCGCGCTATGTCTAGGCTATGTTATGGATATCACATAGCAGGCAATTGGTAATATTTATTGTAGCACTTGTGATAGACAACTGAATTATCCTTCGTGTCACTTCTGGTTCAACACTCTGTAGTGTTCTTTAGAAAAAAACAGTTGCAGGCTCTGGCTTATTTCATTTGTGGTTTACAATCACGAAACCGTGCAACAGTTTTAAAGCCAGGGTAATGAGATTGCAGGAGGATGTGTGTAGAATAGCCTCTCATTTTTTTAATAACGGTAATAAGGAAAATCTGGAACGGTTATGTCTTAAAATAAGTTTATGACAAAGGTATAGTTTTCAGAATTAACTTTCGTAATTCATTACATTGTCTACCGATGGAGTCAAGCAGAAATGATGTATCTTATACCTGTTCTGTTGGATTTGTTGACATAGACGTTTTTGCTTTTTGAACACTAGTGATCCATAGAAACATAGTCCTCAAGGGGAAATTGGTCTATTTCCTCGAAACTGGAAAAAAAAAGAAGAAAAAAACACACACACATACACACTTTTTTTTTCTAGGATTTGACCCATTTTTCCAGGGGGAAATTGTCAAACAAAAAACACACAGACTTTTTTCGTTATTTTTGGCTTCGCTTTTCTTTTCATATTTCTTTGTAATTATTGATTTGGCTTTTACTGGGCATATTTGAAAAATAGCACTCATGTTAAAAAGGTAAAAAGGTAAAAAAAAAAAAAAATTTCAGTCTCGTTTCTGATTCAACACTCTGTTATTCTCTTTACAAAGACTCCTCTTCATCAAACGGCTTTCCGCTTTCCTCCCTATAACTGACACTCCCAGTAGTGGATGTAGCAATACGTCTTTGGTTCTCCAGTTGTTAGGGTACCTTCACAATTGCACTTGTAGGTTCTCTTTCCAGCTGAGATGGTGCTTGATAATTTAGCAATTTTCGCGTCATTTGTATCACAGTTTACGCCGATAAAGATCCTACCCTGGCAAGTAAAAAAATGATACTAATGATAATGGTAAATTACGTCAGGAGTGCGAAATGCGGAAGAACAAAAAAATGATTTCCTCTTTGTTTATAGGCAAGTGTACAATCTTTTCAGTAAGTGAACACTTGACTTTTATAGGCAAGTGTACAATCTTTTCAGTGAGTGAACACTTGACTTAAAGAAAGCCGAAGGCTACAATCGGGGAATCCTTATTGCGAATTTTCCCTTCCGAAATCATGTTATCATAAATACAACCTTCGCATCTTAGAACGCAAGAAGGAAAAATGGACTTGTCCGTAACAGGTTGTTAAATGTTTTCTCTTTTTTTTTAACCTGCCGTTTTTTGTTTTTTTTTTATTTGTTTTTTTTATACATGATTTACGACTTAAAAGAAGGGAAATTGGCTTTAATTCTCAAAAATAAAAAAATTGAACTTGCTGAATTCAAGTGAAGCTTTAAGACTCTGGACAACTCTTTGGACCGGTAAATCTTGTCTTAAATCTTGTCTCAAATCTTGTCTCAAATCTTGTCTTAAATCTTGTCTTATGAGTGTTAAATGTCGTAAAGTAGTTTTCAATAGAAGATTTGTTTGCTTGTTTTTTGTTTTGTTTTGTTTTTTTTTCTTCCGTACCCTATATAGAGCTGATCAGTGACTTACGTTTGGTTCCGTCACTTGAACTTCTTGTGTAGCGGCCGGGTCTGCTGTCATTCCAGAGCTGGATGAAGTCTTAAAAACACATGAACTGGTCCCAGGTCCAGGTGGGCCCTGAGTACCATTGTGCCCAGATGGTCCACGAACGCCTTTAACACCAGGTTGTCCAGATGGTCCTGCAGGGCCCTTGGTACCATTATAACCTGGAGGTCCGGCAGGTCCGACAGGTCCGGTAGGTCCAATGTCACCCTTAGTACCATTATATCCTGGTGGTCCGGGAAGTCCAGTAGGTCCAACGTCACCATTACTACCATTGACTCCAGGTGGTCCTATGATGCTCCTGCTGCTATTTGTATTTTTTACCTAGACAATTAAATAAACCTTTGTGTTGTACTGCTGTAAATAAATCAACTGTGCTTCTCACAAAGGGAGAGCAAAACTGAAGCAAAAGCGAAACAAATAACGAGAAAAAAATATCTTAAAAATATGGAAAACCTTGGCCAACTCTCAAGTTAGGCGGTAGTTGAGATTTTAGAGGATCTCTCAAAACGTTTAATTGTTGCGGTCTGCGGAAATCATGTGATCTTAATTAATTTCGGACGAACAACTACCAAGGGAAGTACTGCCTGACACAAGACTTCTAAGGTAGGCCTTATTATCAGGCTTACATTGGGAGTGCGTAATAATCTAAGTGAGATACCTTTCTATGTTCTTGTCGTGTGTTATTTTGGTCGAAAATCTCCAGATCTTGGGTTCCTTTTTTCCTAAGAATATTATTTTCTGGTGTACGAAACAAGCATGAAAAGTTGAAACCAGTGAACTTTTACTGATGCAAAATCGTAACAGCTAAAAATTAGCAGCCTTTCCATTCAATGTAGCTTTATAGCTTTTAAGTTGATGTTATATAAGTAACGTCGCCTACTTGAGTTTATGTAACTTAGGGCCGCTATTTTTTTATATATTTAAATTAGCGACCAAAGCTCCAAGTGCTCAGTTAGTCCTTAACTACATTTAGCTGCACGCACCTTTTGATCAAGTTGCAGGATTTGCTGTCGAAAATCAAGAAGCTTTTCATTCACACTTGTGTTTAGTTCGTTCAATGTGCAGGGTGCACTCTGTATTGCGATCCAGATTTCTTTTGTATTTTGGTCCTGAAAAAGAGCAAAATATGGTGCTCTATAATGGATGAAACATAAGATAAATATTTAAGGTAATGTCACGTTTTTCCTACCGCCCCCAAAAATTGTCAATCTGCGGGTGGCATCAATCAGTGTAGATCACAAGAAGCATAAAAAAGAACAATAATTTAAATGAGACTAATGATCAAGATGACTTGCTGACATCTGTTGGGCTCGTAAGAGTTTTTTATCTGCCTGAGTAAAGATATGTTTCATGCTAAAAATAGAAAAAATCAGTTGCTGCCAAAACTGCTATAATTGATTCCCCATACGCCAATACACGAGGTATCAGTGAATGTTTAAAAGATAGATTGGATTAAGAATTTTATAAGAGACAGTAGCTGGAAAATGGGGCTCTTAGAAGAAAGCTTTTTGGTGAGAAATATATGTAATTATTCATCGAGAGAAGGGTATAGATCAAAGGTAAGCGTAAAATTTTTTTGAAGCAACGAAGGACACTCGTAATCTCATTGGCTTATAAACGGATTTCCATTTTGTTGTCGAGTTAGGGGACAAGTCAAAACAAATCAATGGAGAAAAATTGTTTTATAACTATTTCGACCAATCGTAGCTGTTACAAAATTTTCGAAATCCGTAATCTAGTGTACATACTGTGCGCAAAATATACATCAGCGAGCTTTTGTACTTCACCCATTAATTCAAATGAAAAAAAAATTCTCTTACCGAATATTCTCGCAGAGCCGAGAGGTTCCTTTTCATCTCTTGCATATTCTTTTCAAGCTCTGACGCCCCTGGTGGAAATGAATGTATGAAAGAACAGACGATATCAAGTTTGCAGAGGACTGCATTAAGCTGTTGGGTACAGTTTCCAAGTAGACAATTATTAGTTGTATAGTTCAAAGAGACAAAAATGATAATACGTTAGTCGATTTTATTTATTAAGGATAACTATTATGATTGAAGGATTGCTCCTTGTAGCTAAGGTCAACTTAAGTGTTAAATCACTTTTTATAAAATAATTCAAATAGTACGCGCGCTCTGATGGCCATAAAACCATTTTACATGAGCGTACGTAAACACGGTTTTCGTTCCTCTTTCATTAGTTATTTTATAAAAGAAATGTAAAATGGTTTCTGTGTTTACATAGCCTGATGTTAACACTTGGGAGGTTGGGAGAACACTCGATAAGCCGGAAACCACTCCGCTTTGCGTCGTGGTTTCCTACGCTTATCTCGTGTTCTCCCAACCTCCCGCGTGTTTACATCAGGCTATGTAAACACGGAATCCATTTTACATTTCTTCAACGTGACATGGTGATGTTATGTTCAGGTAAACCATTTCAATCTCGAGCTGCCTCGAGGTAGCTCTTTGGTATCACCAAGCCAAGAAAAAAGCCAAAAGTAGACTCAATACATGAAATAAAACTGAGAAGGTTTTGTGGATTTATTTCCTAGCTAATTTTTCTAAGCTTCGAGACCATTATGCGATGCAAATTTGGGGAAATTTATCAGTAGGTTTTATCACATATCATGGTTATTCAATGAAAAACTTATGCTTCCCTCGTATCAACATTACCTAAATCGATTTATGATGAAACAGCAGGAAAAAGCGATGCCTTATCTCCAAAATGGTTCTTTTGGATCTCGACACAACCTTTCGCCATATATTCCCCTCTAGCAACTTGCAATGTTTGCCCCTTGGCGATCCCAGAAATCTTTGCCGCAAACACAAGCATCCGATTACTGGCAACTCATTCACTACGGTTTAGAAATTAAAACTTGGATGTTCCTATACTTCTTGAGATCCAAGGAGTTTTTAGAAAATAATTACTATGCAAAAATAGGCTTCGTTGTTTTTTCAAATTTGATTACCACGAACAATTTAGGGTATTCAATATTTTCGGCTTTCCGGATTATGTTTACCGCTTACTCCCCTAATGCTCTTTTGCACTGTTTGAACATTTTTCACATCTTTCGATGCTCAATGTTTATAAAAGGATGAAATTACGGTGGCCGCTAGGAACAAAACAAGGTTACAAAACCTACAACACAAACACAAACTTGAAACAGAATCACAAAATCAGCAACACTAACACAAAACTCTACAACACAAACACAAACTTAAAACAGAATCACAAAATCCGCAACACTGACACAAAACTCTACAACACAAACACAAACTTAAGTTTTGTGTTAGTGTAGATAACTGTAGGTAAGCCGCAAAAAAAAAGATAACTTTTTTTGCAATAGGTTAAATGTTTCAGTCTGAACAGGTAACAGTGAATGTAGTTTCGTCATTGTGATTGACCTTAGAGCTCAAGAATCGACCCCACAGGGAGAAGGATCATCTTAAATCACATTTGTGAGACTTTCCTGATCATCTTATACGTTAATGACTTTTAAATGCTGTCAATAACTTTGGAAGTTTATTTTCGAGACTTAAACTGAATCCAAGAAAAACAGAAAAACGAACCCCCCCAAGAAAAAAAAATGGAAAACTCCATTCATCGCTCACACTTTCAAAGCGTGGGAAGGGGGGAGTGGGGACGATTTTTGTAAATAAAGAGAATATCACTGTCAATCAAGGTATTCAAAATTCTCGCGAGGAGTACTAACAAGCATATACGTATCGCACCTAGGGTCCGGTGCATATTTAACCGTTGTTGTTCAATGCTGTTTTGATGCGCTACCCTAGGTTACTTGAGTCATGTCGGAAGATAGAAGTGTGTTGGCATACCATTACAGACAAAAAAAAAAAACACGCCTTTGAACGCAGTTATCAGGGAAGTGTCGAGAGATCCTTTTCTGTTCGTTCTTATCAATACCTATGACTCGAAGGTCTATAACAATGATAATAGTAATAATGATAATAAAAAAAGCTTCCTCACAATTTGGGCGTAAATTTGATAAGCTAATCATCGGCAGTACGTCACAGGCTTGTCCATACTTTTTCAACCTCGAATTTGTTTGGATTTCGTGGTCTTACCAACATTTATGTTTTTTTACCTCACCAGGCCAATTGTATGTGGTCTTCCATAGGCTGAGACTCGCTTTCGCGGCGAAAATTGATCCAAAATAGAAGCGTATCTTACGCACGATCGATTTGAAGATATGAATTAAAATTTAGAAAAAACATCTTGTAAATCTGCAAATACCTGTTTCTCCAGAGCAGGTACATCGCGGTGAACCAACTTGAAGTACACCAAACAACATCAGCAAGATGAGCCCAAGAGAAACTGCTGAGAGAAGGCACATAGCCAGCAGAGCCACACGATACAATATCTGACCTTGACTTGCATCGTTCTTCTCGACAGCAGTTTGCAGCAAACTACTAACACTACTCATATTCCCGTTTGAAATAGCATTCAGTTGCTCTTGACTGTCAATAGTCGTTTCAGTTTCCTTTTTGGTAAGGAAGAGCTTATCTTCTGCTTCGGCAGGATGGTTTTCTTGAAGTTCTGTTTCACAATTAGACGCCACAGGCAAGTTCGATCGTTGCCCAGGGGAAACGCTTCTGTTTAAAAAAGACATGTTCCTTACAAGAGTCGTTACTATAGGTG
>CALNXJ010000007.1:5165000-5187500 GCA_942486045.1 Pocillopora meandrina | reverse complement strand
CGAGCAGACTTTTTCAATCTTCTGCGATTTCTCTTCTCTGAATCAATTCTGCAAGCAGCAAATTCACTTCTCTCACTTCTTTTCATCCATTCCGACTTCTATTGAATCTTGCTCGCTCTGGGAAACAGTAATCAACCATCTCTCTCTAACTGATCGACTGACTGTGAACCGGTATAGAACACACTCATGTATACTCACTAGCGGAAGGCATGAGTTGGCATGCAGCAGGCTAACTGACCTTGAACGATTTTAAAAACATTGTGATCAGAACAATAACCTCAAAACCTTCACGAGAATGTAACAAATAAAAACAACATATCTAAAGCTTCCGATCAAACAATCAGTCGCTGACTGTCAAAACAAAACCAAGACCTTCAGAGGAGTCCTTTGCGAGGCTATCAGACAATCTGAGCACGTCCACAGATGGAAGTTAGAAAAAAGAGATACATTAAGGAAACTCAGCGCCGTAGCTAAAACCCAAAAACACTTTAAAGCGTGGTTGTAAGTTGGACTTACTGTTTTATCTACTTCTCATTCCTTGCCGCCCTATTTCACTTCGGCAGTCAATCACAGGCGATGTTGACCGAGAAACGGTTAAGTGCTGCAAGCTAACCACCAAATTCAAAGATCACCTACTTTGTTTGAAAATGATTGAAGCAAGGAATATTTTTGCTCCTAAACAAGCCAATACCCTATTTTCTTAGTCATCATGGAGTACTTGGTGTAATCCCACCTCTTTGAAGAGTATTGCGTATTAAACTATTTGAGGCAGAGGCGGTTGGCAATATTGTTCAGACTAGTTTATCCCACGAGAGGTTATTGCAAACATGGCCCCATCCAAAATAACAGGCACACGAATATGCACGTGAGCTTAAGTCACCATCGTTGAATTCCATTTAAGAAACACCTCTTTCTTTTTCCTTCATTTACTTCTCTTCAGATTACCTTTCTCTTCAGGGGGATATTTTCTCGTCCCAATTTCTGCGTCTACGATCACATTTTTTCCAACGCGCAGAATTTCTTCCCCATATTTAAACCAAGTATGTACTTTGTTTCATCTCGTTTTCTTATTTTTGTATCGATAAAATGTTCTAACGTGATCGTCTTGATATGGGTACTCCCTACGATTTTATCATGGGATTAATGTTTTCGATCTCTTCTAGTACATAAATTTTAGATTAAAAAACCAGGAAATAAAAATCCCAAATTTCAATCTAAATGTTAAAATTACTCGTCTTCTTCACCCAGGGGTCAACTACTTTTGTGTTAACAAGCTATAAAAACTTCTTATTTACCCTCTGATCAAGTTGTGGGTTTTTTGATGAGCTGTTGTCGCCAATCATAAAGCTTCTCATTCATGATCGAAATCAGTGCGAGTCTCAATTCTGCGTTGTTTTGGTTGTGAAAAGAATGAAGAAAAAAAAAACGATCAGATGAAACACACTTCTTTACAATTCCAATATGGATACTAAAAGTAACCATTTCTAGACATCAATTCTAAGAATGATGTTCTTTTCTTTGTGTAGGACAGTTCGTACAACAGCAAAAAAAACAAAACAAAAAAGAAACAAAAAAATACAATCTTACTGTGATAAGAGTAAGAAAAATTTTTTTTTACCACAATTGGCAGCAATTTCGCAATCTGGTTGGCCAGTTCCTTTTTCTATAGGAATGCAGACAACGCTTCTCGCGTCAACGTGTCAACGTCAACGCTGGATAATGCTTGAAATGGATGCTTTCATCTCGACATCACTTGGTTTACCAGAAATATGCAGACAAATAAACGCCAAGGAGCCCTATTGATTGCATGTTGTTTTTCATGAGCAGTTAAATCTACCTGATATGTCGATCCGTTAACAGAATGGAGAAAAAAAACATATTTAACCACTTTATTCTTATCGCAGAAACTAACTGAACAGTTTCTGTTGATCTTTTGCAACGTCTGCGAGAAGAGTGCATGTTATCGTAGCCTTAATTGGACCTATTTGCACTTGTATTTAATCATTGATACTATATCTTGAGTCTTTAAAACCCGCGTTCGAGTTTATTTTTGGACACAATTCAGCAAGACCGGGTCAAATGAATAAAATGGAAGCCTATGGGAAAATCAAACAATAATGATAAAAAGGAAATGACTTCTTTTTTTTCATGCGTTCCTTATAGTTCCTCTTCGTTCTTATGGAAAAATTTTCTCGAAGTATCTACTCCACAAATCTTTCTTTGTTTCTTATATATATATATATATATTTTTAAGGGTGCGACGTAGGAGGTCAAATAACGCATTTCAATGAGATTTGTCTCTTCACATTATATTTCCCAAGAGCCCGTGACTCAACTTCGTCTGAACTCAAATTAGGGCATGGTCCTCCTTCAGAAAATTTAAAACAAAAAACGCATTTAAAATGAGATTTGTCTCCTCGTATTATATTTCCCAAGAGCCCGCGACTCAACTTCGTCTGACCTCAAATTTGGGCATGGTCCTCCTTCAGAAAATTGACTTTGTCTGTCATACTTCTAGACTGATATGATTCGGATCTCAGTTGCTTCTTACGGATGCTTTTATTTAAGGGTATTGTTGATCTAAAGACAACATGAAGGGAAATATACGCTCGTTATTATGAGGGTAATTGTATTAGTATGTCTCGTTTTTAAAGTAGTTCTGGACGAATTTCGGGCAACACACAACCGGTTGTTTGTCTGCTTGATTTAAAGGGCGCCCTCTAGCATGTTCACACAAGGGCAGTCTGGTTTCACGATGAGATCTCCGCAAAAAAATTACACCTCGTGAAAGGTATAACATATTTTCTTCAATCTCATCTGCAATTTCCACATGAATGTTAAGGGAATGCCTCGTATTATAAGTAGTTCTGTAATAATTTCATGAGCTACACTTTAACCAACTTTAGCCGGCGGTTTTAGCTAAAACGAAGACTCCAGAAAACAAAGACCTAAGACCCAAAAAGGGAGACCCGGATACGAAGACCCCTTTATTTCTTTATTTAACATGATTGTAACGAAGGGTATTTTCAGTTATTTGCGCGACTTTCAATACCCTTTTGTTTTGTGTGACATACTGTCGAATTGTCGGCATTATGTTTCATTCGGCCACGAGACGCGTGTTTTACAAGTATAGTCAGAAGACGAGGAAGATTGAAGGATTGTCGAAATATTAGAGTAATAGAACGGGAAAAGAGGTATGTTCATCTTGTTTATTTTTGTATATGTACGCCGAAACGTGTATAACGAAACGTGTAGTTTTGTTACGCTTAGGACATTTGCGTTGTTTTGATTTATCTGCACATACGCCCCGCATGTTCGAGTCTAGGACATTTAATAAGTGTTTATTGTATGGTAAAGGCTTATTTTAATTAATTGTATTTCAGTTTTTACGAGCTTTCAAGTTTAATAAACGAATTGAGATTCGATAGACGCTTGAAGGTTCCATCAACGTAAAACATTTCTCCGACGCGGCGTTGTTAGATTCGACTGATGTCAGCGTCCGCCCACTCACCATGATATTGTTATGGTTTCTCGCCAGAAATATTCAGCTCCGGTTTTAATCTTTCTAAGAGCGATGAAGTATGCAATCAAACACCGGTTTTAACAATAAGACCGCGAAAACGAAGACGTCTTATTTTCTTTATCAATAATGATATATAATGGATGTTATCAAACGCGAACTACTGTGTCTATAAGAACCGTGTTCATTTATTGGATTCTTCCCAAAGTCCACTATACTTTTCAGGTCAGCACAGTTAGTTTAAGATGCTAGATTGATAGCCTTTCAGTAAATCCACTGACGTCAAAGCGCGCTCTAATTAGATTTTTTCCTTCTTGCGGTTGCCGTCTGCGTCTTAAACACCATTCTACTTAAGAGCGGATGTCAGCATCCATCGCACAAATTTGAAATAATGTGGCAAGTCACCCAAAATTCGATTTCACTCCTACTTTCATATTTTGTAGCCCAGTATGTCGTGATAATTGTGGTGTAGTTTTTTTGTGAAATTTATTTTAGTTTTTCGAGAAATGATTTTTTTCGTTCGACCGCTCAAATATGCAAATTTTCATCGTAAATATTACCCGAGTTGTGTTACCTCGTGCAATGAATAAACTTTACCTGGTATTTCTGTCAACATAATGCTTTGTTTTATCATCTTAACTTAATCCCCTGTCATTACTGGAGCTAGCAAAGAAATATTTATTTTTTTGGTGAATATTTTTGTCCAACATACTTTTCTTACGTCGAAAAGTAACATCAAAACAAAGACAGTTTTAACAATGACTGGTATGACAGAATCTACTGAGCTTCGAGCTTTTAAAAGACAAAAGGATGGTTAAAAAGTTACTGTAAAAATTTCCTTGAGTAATTGTATTGTTCTATCTCGAGACGAACTCAAAGTCCGGCAAAATTTACTTGCTAGCGACTATGAAACATGCATGGTGTGCCTACTTGTCGCCACCGTTTACTGGCATAAATCACTTTATTTATGATTTTATTAGCTGTTTCGATTATTAAATAACGCCTTTCTTATGTACGTTGAAAACCTCGAAAGAAACAACGGACTCGCTAAGATGCGTTCTTTTCATCAATGTAAGCGGTCACATAACAAGCAATACGCTATGGATGTAAGGTGAAGAATTTGTTTTGAGAATTTAACGTATTTTTTTATTCCTTGGAGCGGTCGTAAATATTCCCATACAAACTCTTATAATAGACCTTTTTACAGTTCCCAGCGCCATATTGGAAATGCAACCGCGCGCACGTGAGAACGAGGCTGGGGTTGACTCGCGTTAAATCTCTGTGAGCGCTTTTGATGAGATTCGTACGTGGGCAGTAAAATTGTTCGATTTTTAAGGAAAATTGATGGTCCTAGCCGAAATCTCGATGAAGCTAATTTTTCTCCCAAAAAGAAAGGAAAGCAGTGTGCATGCCGCTTTTGGTTGTTCAAATACATTTTATGGCCCCAATGGTTTGGCTACGAGCTTTTACTTCTTCAAGTTTATGCACGGAGGCATGTATTTTTACTAAGTATTTATCGTTTTATACTTATCTTATTCTCTGTGAATTATGGATGATGGTAACTACTGTTGCAAAATTAGTACAAATTTTCTAGTGGGTACCTGAATTGTTTTAAGTTCGGTAGATTTTTTTTTTATTCCGGCAGCAAGTCAAGAAGTTCAGTGCTGCTCACCTGTTTACAACATGGCTTGCCTAAAACACTCCTAGCAGAGAAACTCTTGGAAAGTAATTGCTTTTAATAAAATAACCAAGACACTGTATCTTCAGAGTTTTTACTTATTATGGCAGACCCAGAAAACTGTCTCAAATTTGGTAGAAATTGTGACAAAAGCAGTTTTCAGTGGTTGTTGTTTTTGTTTTTTATGATAGCATAGTAATCCACTATGGATGCCACATGGAACTCTCAAAAAATATTTTGTGTGCTTTATGTTTCGATCAATTTGATGCTTCAAATTGAAAAAAAGAAAAAGTGAGTTTCACCAACTAGAAGAGTTCTCAATACAAAGATGAACTATGACACAAAATTTTATTATTCACAAAATTGTCCTCATAATAAAAAGTTTGATAGAAGTCTCGCAAAAAATAATTTCTCATAAATTTCGATGGTCTGAAAGATTCTATTTCAAACAAATCTTATGTTAACTATAACAGGATAAAATAAATATCTTGATTTGGATATATTTCTCAATCTTTAAGTATCTTCTTTACATCTCAAAAGTATATCATAACATTGGTTAACACAATTAGCAATAAGAACTGGTATAGCAAACCTTTGTGTCAGAAGGCCTCTGAGTGCCAAGAATGGGAATATCAATTCACTGAATGTTTATCACTGACAGAAACTTAAATGTGTGTAAAGGACTAGCATTGTTGAGATCAGTAGCTGAGAGGAAGCATTTCTGTTCTCTTCCTTTAACCCTTAAATACCCAATATCTGATTGTCAATTCTCCCTTCTAGTCGCTACACATTTACTTGTAAATAAGTTATGAGAATTTGATGTAAGATCAAGAGAACTTCTGCCTGATAAGTTTCAGTATCAACATTATCTGTTTGCTGGATAGTCTTAGGAGAAGTTACATGAATCAGTCACTTCTGTGAGTTTTTAAATCGTCTAATATTTTGGTCTGATTCTTTCAATGGTGTCTTGCCACCTAATATATTACTATGAGTCGCGAACTGAAATGGTTTTCAACGTATCACGAGCATAAGTTGTCCTGGGCAAGATGGGTATGAAAATATTTTAACATCTGTTAGTTACAGTTTTCCTCATGGGTTGATAGAAACAAGGGTTATAATCAAGTGGTTTTACAGGCTCTATTGTATAGTTTCCCATAAGATAAAATGTACAAATGGCAAACTTAAAGACATCTTGGTCAACAAAATGGGAACAACTTTAACTGAAGAATATGGTACAACAACAAGTACCACATCAACAACAGCAGCAATAACAAATCTCCTCTACCTAGAGGACTGCAGCCTTTGCCTCGCTTTCTAAGCCATACTGAACAGCTTCTGTGGTACTTCCCGTAATGCGTTCCTCTAGAGCTGACTTAAATTCATCTCAGGTAAATTACGGAGATTGCTCGCCTATCCAAGGGCTGAAATCCTTACCATAGTTACTTCGTATCTGAAGTCGCTCTGGTTTTGTCCTAGGTCCCGGACATCTGTAAGAAGTTCTCGGTTTTCTCCACTACTCGATGGCAGGACGTGTCACATCAGCAAAGCATAAACTTTCAACACTAAGTCGGCTCTAATTCAGCCCGTCGATTTTAAATTATATTTTAAAATCTCCCTGAAATCTTTTGCTTCGAGTTTCTAGATGTCGTTAAAGAACTATTTTGAAGGAAGAAATCGCATTGAAAAGTGCATTAGATCGTGAAATGTCAGCAGATCAGCTGTTTGAAAGAACCGCCGGGTCAACCCCAGCCTCGTTATCGTGTGTGCGCGGTTACTAATTCAATATGGCGCCGGGAACTGTAAAAAGGTCTATTCCGCCATGACTGTTATTGCGCAAGATGATCATCTCACAGCTGGAGCTTGGGCCGCTTGTGTTCCAACGCCAAATTTTGGTTAGCGCTTCTTCCACCGAGTCGAGATAACTTCTTGATTTTCCTCAATTTCATTTGTTTTCAAATCACATTCGCCTCGGCAATCTAAAAGCATTTTGCAGAATGTTTCTTCAGAGAGTTCAAAGCGCCCGTTTAATAATCGAGTGTAAATTGGGGCTGACAAGCCTGCATGACTTCGCAGTACGTCAACTTTTCTGAATATTTGTTGTATGAAGTAATGCTGTTTTTCCAGCCCAAGTACAAATTTACGTTTTCTTGCTTCCAAATTTTCTTTTGAGCACTGGTGGATGTTAAATGGAAATTTCAAAACTTTGCTAAATAAGTGTTTTTGACTGAACAATACTCAGTAATAAACAACAAACTATCGCCTTCTTTATATCTGCTCCCGCTTCCCGCACTCTTCCGCCCCCTGTTCTCCCAGGCTCCCGCCCCGCTGTCCCCCTCCACTATTTAGAAAAGAGAGCAGAACGTGATGCTCTGGGAAACTTTTAGGGGTCTTTTACATGATAACGGAATAAGTTTTGTTCAAGAACGAGTTCATATCGGTTGCCACATGATACCAGAGTAAAGTCTATTCGAAACGAGTTATTACTGAATGAGTTTATTGGGGTTTTCATTCCAGAACGAAACACTCATTCTTGTACTTATATAATATAAACGCGATACGAATCCACTGTATGAATCCTCTTTAGGAGCGAGGGAAGCATAGTAAAAGACAGAAAAGGACATAAATGTTTTTACAGGCTAAATTATCTTGCATGTAAACGCGGTATGAAATTCATTTCGTTCCCGAACGAAACTCATTTTGGAATTATGTGGAATGTTGGGGAGCGATTGGGGTAAATCACTTTTTTTTTTCCACTGGGGGCAACTCTTTGTTTTTAGGTGCTGACCGGGGGGAAAAGGCGATCGGAAATGGGTAAGGATACTTGTCGTACCTTTAACGGGTCAAAAAAAAAAAAAACAGAGACCTAGTTGGTACGTTTTTAGGGTGTTTTCGCTCAATAAAACACCTGAAATAAGCATTACTAGGACGATTTTAATGATCTGACTTGAGCCTCTAGAGCAAATCGATCAAGAATTTTTTTTATTTTGGAATTTTTCAATTTTTTGCTTTTGAATTGGTACTTTTTAGGGGTATACATCAATTGTTGCCACTCCCACACAGATAAGACTTAGGTACCTTTTTATAATTTTGTAGGGGTCGTTTTCAAAATTCCCGGCGCGTACCCTCGCCCTTTTATGTAAATGTGTTCCCCGGGGGTGATGATACGTGTAGCACACTTGAAACTTAGCAAGGACAAATTTTGATGTGATTTTGGGTGAAGAGAAACAAGTTTTGTCAGCCTCTAGTAGCTTGTGCGGAAGGGCCCTTTACCACCCTCTCTCTGGATTTTTGGTAGACTATTGACCAATTGCAATCGAGATTTAGGGTTTGACGGGACGCGTAATTTTTCTCACGGTGGTAAGTAGCCTAATTACCGGAGCCAGGCTGGATGAATTTTCCAGACATCTTGATTACTACCTGTAATACACGCTTGCCAATTCCCCTATCGGCTTTTGGAATCGACTTAACCTTACCATTGCAATGGCCGGACACCTCTTTAGGCACTCTACATCTACTATTAGAACCACGACTCTACCCAATATCTATGTGTGGGGCAAATTATAAAATAATCGATATCTGTTGGCGTATCGAAGATGCCGGTGTCAGGGGTCCAAATCCGTTAGCGGATATGGACCCCCCTTCGCAGATTTGGACCCCCCCCTTCCAAACTTTCCTTTTAATCATCCTTTGTATCATATTTGGTAACCAATTCTATTTGCAAGCTTTTTGTCGGTGTTCTTTTCAATCACAACACAACACTCGTCAATAAAGGTAAAAAAAACCCATCCATTTGGTTCCAATTCTACCGTATTTATTATAGCGAGTCGTACAGTATACGCAAGAATTAGATGTGAAGAAACTACTGTATTCGAACTATTGAAATTGTTACAATAAATCTTTACTTCTCCTGATGCGAATCAACATTGATACGAAACGTCATAACAGTAGTGGAGACTAACGCGTCCAGTCACAAAAACAAATCTGTCTGATTTTCTAAAATAATAACATGAAACAGTTTCTGAACAAGAACGAAGAAACTACTCCTAGTACAAGTCGTTCGTAAAGCCTATGATAAGTAAAAATGTTTCTATTCTGAACTATTGGAACTCTCAGCTTAAATTCAGATGCAAATCAACATTAATGTCAACGTCTTAACAAAAGTGGAGACTATTACATCGAACTCAATCGGCAAAGGAATCATTGATAGATCTTTAGTTTTCGGAATGCGGTAGTTCCTGAAAGGTTTTTCTAGATATATCTTGGTAATTCGGAGATTGATACATCTTTGAATTGGCATGTGTCACGCTGGTCATGCAACTGATATAAAAAGATGGAGAAGATATGAAAACTGGAACTCAAATCTGGCTAGAATGTGGTAGAGCATAACGTGATCATCGAAACAGCTCATAAAATCATAAATAAAAAAGGTAAGAGTGTTATGTTAGATTTTTTTACAAATTGTAGTGATTTATGCAGGCAAACGGTGCCGACAAGTAGGTACACCATTATATTTCATAGTCACTAGCAAATAAATTTTGCCGGACTTTGAGTTCGTCTCAAGATAGAACAATACAATTAAACAAGGAAATTTTTACAGTAACTTTTTAACCATCCTTTTGTCTTTTGAAAGCTCGAAGCTCATTAGATTCTGTCATATCGGTCATTGTTAAAACTGTCTTTGTTTTGATGCTACTATTCGACACAGGAAAAGTATGTCGGACAAAAATATTCACCAAAAAAATAAATATGACTTTGCCAGCTTCAATAATGACAAGGGATTAAGTTTAGATGATAAAACGATGGATTATGTTGACAGAAATACCGGAGGTCAAGTACATTCGTTACACGAGGTCACACAACTCGGGTACTATTCGCGGTGAAATTTTGCATATTTGAGCATTTCATCGAAAATTAAAATATATTTTCAAAAAAAAAAAACTACACCACAATTATCAGGACATATTAGGCTACAAAATATAAAATTAGGGGTGAAAGCAAATTTTGGGTGATTACCACTGTTTGTCTGATGCATGCTGACATTAGCTCTTAAGTTTTCTTTTCTTTCCGCAACCCAGAGGTGTTAACACTAGGGAGGAGATGAAAAATGAAGTTTTAAAAGTTTTTTGAATAACGGTATAGCCTTGAAATTACTTTCCACTGTAAAAAGACTGAAGAGCAACGTCGTAACACCTACTGGTGTCAGTCGGGTCGAAAGTTCACATCGGCAAGCTCTGATTTATTTTTAGGATGAGGACGTCAGGGTGGGCGGTTAGAAATTTTGAAGGGTACTAGTGTTTTCGAAAATAAAATAATTAAGGAAAGCAACAAATAGGAAAATTTAACGAAATAAAGCGATCTCCGGTTTAGCGCCTAATGTAATTGTGGGCGATTTTGTTTGTTTGTGTGCTTGTTTTTTTTTTTTTTTTGCCTTAATTAACTGATAAATAAACACGTTGCAAGCAAAGAAATTGCCAAGCTTTTCACTGTTTTCACTGGTGAAGCCATGAAGCGTGACGATTGTATGGACTTTGACTCCTAGTGCGAGCAGAAATGATTCGTCGATCACGAAGTATTTACTGCCACCTTTCAAGATCGGCTTGAAACTTTTTGGCCAGTTAATTTCTCCATCAGAAGATTCATCCATTGTCAAACTCAACACCCTTATTTTGCAACATAACTAACCACAAAAATTGTAGATCGGCAGATCGCCTCAGCTGAATTTTGCCCTTGCTGCGTGGAACGCGAACGGATGTTTACAAATTGTGAATGAACTATTGTCAAGAAGCAACCAATTGCGTGTCGTGTCTTGCTTGTTGTCAACAGTCACGCAAGCCGACCACTAATCACGCGGCGTTCGCTGATCGATCGATCCACAAAGTCGACTGAATCAAGCAAAACAGAGGTAATGTTTATAACCAAAGAAACGAGAAGAGGAACAAAAGTAAAAAAAGTCCCGAATTCGACTCTCAAGTCGCATTACAACACTTTAAGGGGGGTTTGTTTACGCGAGTCATTACGTGCATTGAAAACTCTACAACGTATTTTATTAATTTATTATACTCATTACTCGTACTTTTATTTTTTCCATTGGATAAAAATATCTTAGAAAGCAACAAAGCAAGTTCTCAATGATTTAAGAACTCTGTTTGAAATCTATATGGTATATTTATACCGCTTGTTCTCTTAACTTCACATCGCAAATACCGTACTATGTTAAAATACGCGAGCTCCATTTGGGGGCGCGCGGCGCATGCAATGCTTACTTCTACTTGAAAAGACATGTAAGGCCTGTTCCAAACGTCGTGCTACTGCCGTGCCGAACTCAAATGAATTTGGCTCGGCAGTGGCACGACGATAGCACGGCAGCGGTTTCAAACGTCGAACCTAATGCAGTCGCGCCAAATTCAAAAGACAAAACAAACCATCCATCCAGCGGTATCGCCCCATCCAAATTTGTTTAAGAAAATTTTAAATGCCAGAAGGCAACGCAGGCGAATGCAACAGTCCATATTGAATACTGTTATTGCAAGGAGAGGATTACTTTTGAAAGTTTTTTCATTTATTCTTCTTCTGGTTTCCCTTGACGAGAGCCAGCAAGTTACTGTATTACGATCGTGCCGGCGTTTCCAAACCCTAACCCTAACCCTAACCCTAAGCAATTTATTGTCACCGTCGGATTCCTCTTCTCTCAAGCTTTCGGGCAAAACGGGTAGATTTGTCTTTTTTTATTAGTGCGCATGCGTAATAGTATGCAAATAATGCAAAATCCGTTAAATTAATTTATGAATTGAGTTCGGCGCGACAGTAGCACAACGTTTGAAACCAAGTCTTGCTACTGCCGTGCGGCACGGCAAGGCCTGCCGCGCTAAGTAGTCGTGCCGAACCTAATTCAGCCGTGCCGCGCTTAATGGTTTCAAACGGCGTGCTACTGCCGTGCTTAAATCGAAATTACTATTTCATTTGAGTTCGGCACGGCAGTAGCACGACGTTTGGAACAGGCCTAAGCTGATAAGTGCTTGGTTTGATCCGAGGTTGATGTCTTTGACATGTTGCCCAACACACCGGAATGCGTAGCAATTATTAGACATCAATCAAGCAGATTCCCGGGAGAGTTTATTTCATCTGTTAACAAAAGAAAAATATCTCACCTACATCAAAGAACTTGCGCTCTTCACGATCTTCGGAAGCATGACGGCATGTCGGCAAACTCATCGGAATGATTAAGTAATGAGAAAGAACAATAGCCTGAATATATGAATACTAAACAACCCCAATTTTTGAGGTTCACGTTTAATCCGCTATGGAGTAGTCATGTCGTGGAGGGGTTTTCGCCTTCGGATCTTCGTTTTCGAGTCTTAGGTCTTAGGTCTTAGGTCTTTGTTTTTGCGGGTCTTCGTTTTTGCTACAACCTTAGCCGCCGGTTGTTTGTTTGCCTGATTTGAAGGGTGCCCTCAAGCTTGTCTCATACAAGGGCAGTTTTGCTCACGGTGAAATCTTCGCAAAAAATATGATCAGATACGATCTATTTCCGGTTAGTTGTCAAAAAGACAGCCCCTGGAAGGTAGCGACTGATGAAAGAACATATTTATTTGAATCCCATCAGAAATTTCCTGGGATGAATCTCCTCAGAGTCCTGGTCGATACTTTTTCAACTAAACCGAGAGCTCAGTTTTGAATAAGCTTTCGTTAGACCGTTTTATTCGACAGTCCTTTGTCATTGAGTCGATAAACTGTTCTCACATATCTCAAATTTGCATGGCACTGATAGCATGTGAGTCCTCAACCCAAATAAGTCATCACAGCTCGACGTTAAATTGTGACTTTTCCCACACATTTCAACCGACGCCATTTAAACTTCGATTGACGTCGACGCGAGGCTCTTTCTGTGCTACTGATATCAACTGAACTGGGTCTAAGAGCCATAAATAGCAGAGACAAAAAATCTAACAAAACTTCAATGGGCCGGACTGATTGATTACTTTTCTGTCTCTACTCGCGTTGAACCTGTTATGCATAAAAACTTTTAAAAAAGTGATTTATTTTTCTGTTGGGTACAGGATTTCTTGAAATAACAGCGAAACAATGGTAACTAACGTTCGCTAAGTTAGAATGTTTTTCAAAAGGACCAGGTCGAATTCATAAAATCGCGGCTGACGGTACAATTTTAACCATGTTAATGTCTTAAACGCCTCTGAGCTAGCGCTAAAATTGGCTATAAATATCTATCGCAAAAATAATTTAGTCGATAGATTTGCGTCTTACAAAAATTGTGCACATTTGAAAAAATTTATTGTTATGCAACATAAACGTCAGTGTTTATAATAATACAGACAATTTGTTAAGCAGTGTAACATACAGGTCAGTTAAATCTGTTTTCCCGTGGCCACTGGTTTAACATCCCCATCATCTTCGATACAAAGAATCATGTTAAGCGAATAGTTTACGTTTACTTTTAGGGCCAGTAGTACATTTAGCAATACACCTTTAATTGTCCGTTTACCAATATTTGCAACATACATGAATTCGACAAGCATAATATGTCCCTCACTATCACTGGGCAAATTCGAAAAAAACAACGCACCAAGAACATAAAATTTGATAAAATAGACAATCGGTAATACTCATGTAATACAGCAAAATGCTCCAAAATGTCTTCGCCTCGCTTCTGGCCCAACATTTTATCAACTTCTTTAGAAATAATGGAATGGCTTGGTCAATCGAATCGCACCCCTGAAAATTAGATATTTGTTCGGAATGAAGACGAGATGGGCTAGCAAACGTTTAGGTATTGTCTCACAAATACTAATCATTTGCTGGAATATAGTTTTCGTTTGATACTTACGATATCGGGCAGAAGACTGGGAAACCCATTTCGAAACACTCTCTGGTAAATCATTGGGCCCCGACAGCTTTCCAGTGAAGAATGCATCCGTCTGTTTGTTTTCATCAAAACACACTTTGGTAGATGATTATTGGGGCCCAATTTTGAACGATTTTCTTTTTCTCATAATGAAACTGTGAAGCAAAGGTATCATGCATGTTGCGAGATTTTTATGTGCGGCAAACGCAACAAGCCAAATCTAGAGGTAGAAAGTCGTTGTTTACCTTCATCTATTTCTTCCCGGTTTGACCCTGTCATGTAACGATTACAATACTATTTCTTCATTTCGATAGAAAATCTATTTCTCTCAGTTACAGATAAACATATAAAAAGAACACACACTCCCTTGGAATCAACCTTAGAGGGGAGTACTGGGTTAAGTATGTAAAATTGCTGCTAAGCGGTTAATGTCGCAAAAAGATTTCTGGCAAAATTAAATTATTTTTACTGTTCTTGGAAAATTCATTGGCTCGTCTCTTAAAATGTCGGTTTCTGATAAAGCTAAAGAAAAGTTAATGGATAAATGTTAAACGAACAAAAGAAGATGACTGCACTTCTAACTCTGTTACCTTCCTTAATGCCGAAAGGCTAAGTCTACAATAAGCCATTAATATCCATAACAATAGGATTTGATGAAATCATTATTTGCCTTTTTCTGTTACTGGACACATTTGAAAACAAGTAAGCTACTAACGACAAAAAATATGATATAGTCAGGGCAGTTGTTAATACTGCAGCACTCATGTTAAACTGCCTAAATTGCTCTTCATCTCGTTTCTGGTTAAAAACTATTATTGTCTTTAAAAAGGGCCCTGTTAAAAGGAATGGCTTAACGTTTTCTTATTTAGGACTGACACTTCCAGTAGTGCATGTAGCAATACAGCCTTATTACTCCAAGAGATAGGGTACCTTCGCAAAAGCACTTGTAGGTTCTCTTGCCACCTGAGATGGTGCTTGATAATTTAACAAATTTTGCGTCATTTGTATCACAGTTTACACCAATAAACGTAGTATTCTGCCAGAAAAAAAAAAGATAACATCAATGGTAATATAAGAATGATGAAACTAATGATAATGATAAATGACGTCAAGAGTTCGAAGTGCAGAAGACTTAAACATTTCTCTCCTGTTTTTTGAATAGGTAGGTGCACATTTTACACTATCAATGCAGTGACAAAAGCCGACTGCCACAATCTGGGACATCCTCTTTGCAAGTTCTTACAAACCGAAATCATATTTTTGAAGTTGTCGAAACTGAAGAAAAGCTCTTTTGCACTGCCTTTAATTAAAAAAAATCTAAAATTTCCTTTAAATATCAAACCTCTATTATTTGGGGGCATCTGAAGAACCCTTAAGTGAGAACGTCTCGAACAAATGCCAATGAAATGATTCATTCCTTCTTCTGAATCCAATATAGAGCTGATCTGTAACTTACGTTTGCCTCCGTCACCTGCACTTCTTGTCTGGCGAGCGAACCTGTTACCATACCAGGGCTGGATGCAATATTGTAAACACAGGAACTGGCCCCAGGTCCAGGTAGGCCCTGGGTACCATTATATCCTGGAGATCCGGCAGGTCCAATATCACCCATAGTACCATTGAATCCAGGTGGTCCTTTGATTCTCGTGCTTCCATTAATGTTTATCACCTAGAAAATTTAAAAACAACAAGAATGATGATTGTGATGCTAATGATAGCAGTAATGATAATTTTGTCTGTAATAATAGCATCCAATAAGAGAAACAAAATGTCATTTAATTCCAATTTTCTTTTTTTTATTCATTACAAAACTTTCCATCCTAATGAATACTTAGTCAATGAGCCAGACGGTAGTTGAAATTTTTTAGAGGATCTCTCAAAATTCTCAAACGATGCGGTCTGCGGAAGGAAAAAGTCGATTCAAGCATATCTTACCTTGAAAGGTAAATCATGTGATCTTTATTAATTTCGGATGAACTACTACCAAGGGAAGTACTGCCTGACACAATACTTCTAAAGTAGGCCTTATTATCAGGCTTACATTGCAAGCGCGTAATAATCTAATTGAGATACCGTTCTGTGGTCTTGTCGTATGTTATTGTTCGAGAATCTCTAGATCTTGGATTCCTTTTTTCCTAAGAATATTATTGTCTGGTTTAGGAAACAAGTGTGAAAAATTGAAACCAGTGAACTTTTACTGATGCAAAATCGTAACAGCTAAGGATTAGCAGCCTTTCCATTCAATGTAGCTTCTCAGCTTTTAAGTTTCATTTACGTTACATAATTAACGTCGCCTACTTGAGTTTATGTAAGTTAGGGCGCTAATTCTTTATAATTTAAATTAGAGACCAAAGCTCAAAGCTCAGTCAGTCCTTAACCGCATTTAGCTACACGCACCTTCTGATCAAGCTGCAGGATCTGCTTTCGAAAATCAAGAAGCTTTTCATTCACACTTGTGTTTAGTTCGCTCAATGTGCAGGGTGCACTCTGTATTGCGAGCCAGATTTCTTTTGTATTTTGGTCCTGAAAAAGAGAAAAATATGGTGCTCTTTAATGGTGAAACATACGATACATATTTTGGGTAATGTCACGTTTTTTCTACCACCCCCAAAAATTGTCAATTTGCAGGGGGCATCAATCAGTGTAGATCAAAAGAAGCATGAAAAAAAGAACAATAAATTAAATGAAATTAATGATCAAGATGACTTGTTGACACCTGGTAGGCTCATAAGGGTTTTTTATCAGCCTGAGTGAAGATATATTTCATGGTAAAAAAAGAAAAAAATAGTTGCTGCCAAAACTGCTATAATTGATTCCCTATTAGCCAATACACGAGGTATCAGTGAATAATTAACAGATAGATTGGATTAAGTATTTATAAGAGACAGTAGCTGGAAAATGGGGTTCTTAGAAAAAAGCTTTCTGGCGTGAAATATATGTAATCATTCATTGAGAGAATGGTTACCGTATAGATCAAAGGTGAGTGTAAACGATGCGGTCTGCGGAAGGAAAAAGTCGATTCAAGCATATCTTACCTTGAAAGGTAAATCATGTGATCTATGTTTATTTCGGGTGAACAGCTACCAAGAGAAACTGCCCGACACAGTACTTCTAAAGTAGGCCTTTTTTATCAGGCTTTTATTGCAAGTGTGCAACAATCTGACTGAGATACTGTTCTATGATCTTTTCGTGTGTTATTTTGTTCGAAAATCTCTAGATCTTGGATTCCTTTTTTTCCCAAGAATATTATTTTCTGGTGTAGGAGACAAGTATTAGAGATTGAAACCAGTTATCTTTTACTGGTACAAAATCATAACAGCTGATAATAAGCAGCCAGCAGTCTTTTCATTCAATGTAGCTTCGAAGCCTATAAGTTTCATCGATGTAATATGGGTAGCGTCGCCTATTTGAGTTTCAGTTATGTAAGTTAGGGCCGCTAATTTTTTGTAATTTAAATTAGAGACCAAAGTTTAAAGTTCAGTTAGTCCCTAACTACATTAAGCTGCACGCGCTTTTTAATCAAGCTGCAAGATTTGCTGTCGAAAATCAAGAAGCTTTTCATTCACAGTTGTGTTTAGTTTGTTCAATTTGTAGGGTGCACTTTGTATTGCGAGCCAGATTTCTTTTGTATTTTGGTCCTGGTAAAGGGCAAAATCTGGTGTTCTATGATAAGTGGAACATACAATATTTTTTTTTTAGGAAATGTCGCTTTTTTTTCACAACCCCCAAAAATTGTCAATCTGCGGGTGGCAACAATCAATGTAGACCACAAGGAGCATATAAGAAGAAAAATAGTTAAAATAAGATTAATGATCAAGATGATTTGCTGGCATTTGTCACGCTCGTAAGGGTATTTATCAACTTGTGTAAAGATATATTTCGTGCTAAGAAAAAAAAAAAAGCCCAGAACAACTGTCTTCCAAAACTGCCATAATTGATTTCTTACACGGTGTTAAGAGTAAAATTTAATCTAACACTCGTTCTGTTGACTTTTTCTTTATTCTAACTTTTTACACTAGTTGTCACAACGGGGACTAGCTCTGACCTCTCGAGGAAAGTGAGGGTCACCGTTTATAAAGGTGACACTTACAGAGCTGTCAATCTCTAACCTTCGTCAAATTTTTATACTTAAATAGCGAATCACGTCGGGCTACGTAGAGCGGAGTTCGCATACTAAGTAGTTACCTTCGCGATGTTCACACCTTACGAAATGTCTTTCTAACTTAAATTTCTTGGTCTTACAATTAAGTTTAGGCAAAACAAAACAAGATTGACAATATAAAAATTATAATAAACTTAGTAACAGAATTAAAATCATACTTGGAAAGATATCCTAAAAGTTGTCCTTGAAGGTTGCTGCATAACAGCAGAGTAAACACAAAATTCGGAGAAGAAAGGGCGTACCCAAGGTACCGCCCCTAAGAGAGCTACGTGCTATTCGTATAGGTTATCTAATTACAAATTCAGTGCGGAAGATGAAAGTAATTCACGTTTACACCTTAAATCACCTCTAAGAAAAAGAGGTGTCGCACGTGTTAAAATTAAAAACTGAAAACTATTTTCCTGATCGGGAATTCGACATGGATTTAGCCTAAAAACGAGAGTACGAAATGGATAAAAGTATAAAGAAGAGATATTTCCAGGAAACTCCTGTGCAGGATCAATTTTTATAGGGTAGAGTCATTTTCTTAGTAATTAATTTTTTTTTGAGCAACATAATGAAAAGGTACCGGTAACTAGCCGAAAACCGCAGTTTACGCAAAAACATCTGTCTCCATGTCAAATTCACAATCATAATAAGGAAAGGTGACCGAACTCTACTTGTAAGGTAAGACCGCCAAAAGGAATAAGAAATGATCAACTGGCTTTTTACAATGTTTACGGAATGGCTTATGCTAATACATTATTTCCATTCATTATTCCAACACCAATAAAGGAAACCCTTACAATATTTTTAGATTAGATATATTCCTATTTTTATCGTTTAACAACGGCAACCAGCAGAATGATTAAAAGATAGATTGGATTAAGTATTTAATAAGAGACAGTAGCTGGAAAATGGGGCTCTTAGAAAAAAGCTTTCTGGCGTGAAATATATGTAATTGTTCAGCGGGAGAAGAGTTTTTTGATCCTATAAAATGATTTTCATTACATCGTCGAGTCAGGGGGCGAGAAAAGGCAAAAGAATAGAAGAAAAGAATTTGATCAACACCCTGAAAGAAGGCCAAAAAAACCAACGGAGAAAAATATTTTTATAATTATTTCGACCAGTCGCAGCTGTGCAGAAAATGTTTGAGATCCTCAATCTAGTGTACTTACTGGGTGTAAAATATACATCAGTGAACTTTTGAATTTTACCCATTGCTTCAAATGATAAAGAATATCCTCTTACCGAATATTCTCGCAGAGCTGAGAGGTTCCTTTTCATCTCTTGCACATTCTTTTCAAGCTCTGACGCCCCTGTGGAAATGAATATATGAAAGAAGAGACGATATCAAATTTGCAGTACGCAATTCCCATTGCCTTTGGACGAAGGGATGAAAACTAAAGTATTTTACTGGGTACTCTTTTCTTCACTGAGAAGCTGATAACACGGCATTATGGACATATTTTGGAAACGTAGGTCCTTTTCTTTACGTTCTTTGGTCGCAAAGTTGACTTTAAAAATGTTTGAAACTAAGGAAAAACTACGAAGCAAAACTGATGTAGACTTCAAAGACTTTTTTGACATTGTTAAAATCTCAATTTGACAGGTCTCAAGGGAAACTCCCAACCCTTTTTGAAATTGAAATCGAAATTGATTACTGACGTCCTTAAAACAACAATTAATGAAAAAAAGGTGTTCGAGAATTCATTAACTTATTTGGAATATGCTTTAACTGCCTTACGTTGTTAAATGAACCTGTCTTGAGACAGACGACGTTGAACGCACAGCATTAGTTGCTTGGGGCGGAATTTAGATTTGGCACGGACGAAAACACTCTTTGATTGGATTGATTTAACTGATTTTTTGCTAAAAAAAATACCGTCGTCTCATCAAGAGAGAGACTTATTATTAACCCTTCTAAAAGTACAATTATTTTCTGGACCCAAGTGCTTCATCCAGGGATAAATCTCTGATTCTTTGCCTAAAGTCATATTTTCCAAGAGAGCGACATTTACCGCGACAAAGGAAGGCTAAACGCGAAAATCAGTCAGACCGATGACTATTTTTTAACAAGCCAATGCTTCAGAAAATGCTGTGCGAAAAAAGATTGATTAATTGTAAAAAGCTATCTTAAAGGATTGGTGTAACGTTTTCGTTATAAAAGGCAAATGTGTTATACTGCACTTTTTCAAGGAGCATAAGACGTCTAAGCCATACAGCTATAAATTACCAATCATGGTTTTTTTTTTTCTCAGTCGAATGTTCACTTCCAATCATTCTTGCAAAACATAACTTGAAGCCCTTTGAAGGCCCCTCTTGTTTTGTCTTTAGTCTAAATTATGTCTTTTCCCATTATCAGGTTTGCAGTTTCTGGTCATGATTTTTGTTTTGAGCCCCAAATTCCTAAGGAAGTTGTCTATTCAGAGATTAGAATAAGCATGGAGTATGCAAGTCCACCTACTCTGAAGAGCGCCATTATCCGTCGGAAAAGACGAGGACGCGTTGAATGTGTGAGACTTCATCATGACCAAAGCTAAAACCAAAGCTGCCATAGCCGCGAGGAATGCTATAGTGCCAACTGCAATTGATATGAACAGAAGTCGCCGAGTTACATCTGTATTTGATTGCCAGGCATGTATAGGCTGGGATTGTTCTTGTTCTTTGATCCCCTCTCTTTCTCCGAACTTTCCAAACCAACTGGTGTTTTTTGTAGTCACGGTAGCTGAGTTATCACTTATTTCTGCACTACTTCCCTCTTTTGTCAGCTCCATCTCGCCAAAAAATGTCCTTTCACCCACCGTCTGCCTGGATTAAATAGTGATTATGGAATGAGAATGCAAATTATATTTCAATCGTACTTTGCCCTTAAAGTCTTAAATTGACAGCTCTCGTCCAAAAGGTGGATTAATGGTAATAAGATAAAGCAGTTCTCATAAAAAAGCATTCACTCTTATAAACAGATATAAATATATATATATATATATATATATATATATATATATCTATACTCATCAGGGGGTTTTGATTTTTAAATCCCCAGGGATGAACCTGTAGTTTATTTGTCTTTTTTCTCCCGCCATATATACATCGCTATACTCCTATGTACTGAGCACTGTTTTACGAAAGTCAAAATTTTACATATATATATATATATATATATATATGTATATATATATATATATATATATATATATGTGAAGTCTGTGTTTCGATTTTTGCGTCGTACAATGCTCAATACGTAGATGTAGAGCGCTATATATATTGAGATAGGAGATATAAACAAAGAAACCGTAATTTAATCCCTACAAGCCTGTTTCGTGATTACTCACTCATGCGGGGATTATATATAATTCCTTTCAACAATGCTTTTCAACAACGCCTTTCAACAATGCCTTTCAGCAATGCCTTTCAACAACGCCTTTCAACAACTCCTTTCAACAATGCCTTTCAACAATGCCTTTCAACAATATACCTACATTTATTGTTGAAAGGCATTTAGCCCTCGCAGTTCAAATTGATAAACGATATACAGGAGCTCCTTCTATCACATAAACCACGAGAATATAAATTGTTCATAATCTCATGCAAAAATTCAGTTTCATCTCCACCGAATTTTGCACATGATGGAACACATTGTTTATCATGCTTTACTGACTGTGAGTATAACCTAAAATTATCAATCAAAGCCTTTCATAATTTTATTTTTTTATCGATTACGTTTCTTAGGATACATTATAAGTCTGTAATTTAGTCCTCAGGGCAGTTTTGAAATGCTGCTTTGGGAACATCTCACTTTTCTTGTGTGGCACCTTCATGTCAATGAATTAATTACTAGCGTGAGATTTTTTCACACCTAATTTCACACCTTGAATATGTATAAGCAGTGAAAATTGTCGTATGTTAAATTTTCAGTGGTTACACAAACGCTTCCATTGAAATAAACTTAATCGGGAATATCAATTTAGCTTAATGGGTTTTGTTATACTTTGTTTTCACGTCGCGAGAGTTTCATGCAATTACTGTAATTTGATTGGAATTTATTTGCGATACACATAAAAAGGTGGCAGAGCGGAAATTGCAGCTCAAATTGCGTTTGATTTGATCATATCAATTTTGTTAAGCTTTGTTTAAGCCGCAAACTGCTCTCATAAACTGCACTCATTCCACTTGTCGAAAAGTACCGATCAGGTTATTAATAACGAAGTAAAAACGGTCGTAATTAGAAACCAGTGACTTGAGTTTGCGCGGACAAAAGTGTCATTGTGGTACAGTATAACTGCAGTGACACAAGAAAT
>CALNXJ010000007.1:5100000-5160000 GCA_942486045.1 Pocillopora meandrina | reverse complement strand
GATCTGGACATTTTAGTTTTCTGAAAGCAGTAATTCGTGAAAGGTTTTTTAGAAACCATGCAAAGTGGAAAAAAAAACCATCTCTTGGTATTTCGGAGGTTGATTCATCTTTGAATTTGTAAGTGTCACGCTTGCCATGCAACTGATATAATCAGATGGAGAAGATATATAAACTGGAACTCAAATCTGGCCGGAATGTGGTAGAGCATAATGCGATCATCAAAACAGCTAATAAAATCATAAATAAACAAGCTCAGAGTGTTATATTAGATTTTTTTTACAAATTGTAGTAATTTATGCCAGTAAACGGCGACAAGTAGGCACGCCATGTATATTTCACAGTCGCTAGCAAGTACATTTTGTCGGACTTTGAGTTCGTTTCAAGATAGAACAACACAAATGCACAAGGACATTTTTACACTAAATTTTTAACCATCCTTTTGGCTTTTAAAAGCTTGAAACTCAGTAAATTCTGTTATATCGGTCATTGTGAAAACTGTCTTTGTTTTGATGCTACTTTTCGACACAGGATAAGTATGTCGGACAAAAGTATTAACCAAAAAATAACTATTTCTCTGCCAGCTTCAATAATGACAGGGGATTAAGTTTAGAAAATAAAAAAGGATTATGTTAACAGAAATACCGGAGGTCAAGTACATTCGTTATATGAGTTCACACAACTCCGGTAATATTCACGGTGAAAATGTGCATATTTGAGCGATCGAACGAAAAAAATTATTTCTCGAAAACTAAAATATATTTTCACAAAAAAAACTACACCACAACAATTGGGCTATAAAATATGAAAGTGGAGTTAAAAGCGAATTTTGGGTGACTTGCCGCTGTTTGTCTGATGCACGCTGACATTAGCTCTTAGGGCGTTGAGAAAGATGGGAAAGGAAATATTCAAAAACTCTTCCAAAGCAAGATACTGTAACCATTTTTTTTCAATAGTGTTTTCATAGTCCAATTAATCACACAAATCCTTACAGGTAGTTACAGCGACACCTCGTTAAAACTCTTGTTTTACTTCCATATAATTTCTTTTTTAAGTGATATTTTTTATTTTTCTTAGTGAAATTTAATACAACCAGGCACAACTTTGGGGGGTTTTCCCTGGGGTTTCCGGTAATCAGTGTATCAAAAGGAGCGGGCGTGGAAGTTAGTGGTGAAAAAGGAATTGAGTTTCTGATTAAATAAATCATGTACACCTTTGAATGAGTATGGATGATAGGAAAGTCTTAGCCTATTAGATTATGGATATTTCTGAATTGTTACTTCGACATCATGTAAAGTAAACACAATGTCGCTGAATGGGGTGATTTTCAACAGAGTGGGGAAAGTAACGCTACTTTGCTTTGGTTTTGCCTTACTTTGCAATGTGATTGGTGTAGAACGGAAACTCGCGCCATACTTTAAATCTGTAAGATTGAAAATCAAATCCAATCGCGATCTTGTCACTTTCGTTTTCTCACGCTTTGGGAAGATAACCTGTTTTTTACTCCTTCTCCTGATTATACTCTTACTTTTATTTTACTTTAATTTTGGTTTTACAACACTCAACTGAAATGCTTTCTGAGAGAAAACCCAGTTGACTGGGCATATTTAAAAAAAAGATATTTACGTTCATCTACTTAATTGTTCTTCGTCTCGTTTCTGATATACATTATCTCTTATCTACTTCACCAACACTCCTGTTGATCAAATAACTTTTCGTTTTCCCTCTTATATCTGACACTCCCAGTAGTGTATGTAGCAATACATCATTGGTTCTCCAGTTGTTAGGGTACCTTCGCAAGAGCAATCGTAGGATCTTTTTCCACCTGAAATAGTACTTGATAATTTAACAGCTTTCGCGTCGTTTGTATCACAGTTTACGCCAATAAAGATTTTACCCTGGCAGGAAAAAAAAATATATAATGATGATACTGATGATAATGATAAACTACGTCAAGAGTTCGAAAAGCAGATGAGCAAAACATTTCTTTCCTCTCCAATGGGTGTACACACGACGTGACGAAAGCTGACGCCTACAATCTGGGCAATACTTATTGTGAGTTTTCCATGCCGAAATCGGATATCACAAATACAGCCTACACGTTTTTTTTTGTTTTTTGTTTTAATGATGATGGAAATTTAAGACTTAAAATGAGAGGAAATTAGCTTTGATTCTCCAAATCGATGCGGCCTATGGCTAGAAAGTAATTACTCAACTTTATGACTTTAAGGGAGGCTTTACGACATCTGGACAACTCCTTCGACCGATACACATTGTCTTGAGTGTTAATATGTCGTAAAGTAATTTTCAATAGAAGATAGAGATTTTATTTTCGTTTTTCAGAATCAAACAACTTTGACAATCTTTAACTCAACATACATTTTGTTCCGTCGCTGTAATTTTTTGGATGATCAACGAGGATGCTGGTAGGCCAAGGCTAGATAAAGTCTTAAAAACACAGGAACTGGCCCCAGGTCCAGGTGGACCCTGGGTACCATTGAACCCAGATGGTCCACGAAGACCCTGTACACCAGGTAGTCCAGATGGTCCTGCAGGGCCCTGAGTACCATTATATCCTGGAGGTCCGGCAGGTCCGGCAGGTCCAATATCACCCTTAGTACCATTATATCCCGGAGGTCCGGCAGGTCCGGGAGTTCCGGCAGATCCAGTGTCACCATTAGTACCATTGACTCCAGGTGGTCCTCTGATGCTCGTGCTGCCAGTAGTATTTTTCACCTACACAATTTAAAAAAAATAACAATGATATTCACAGTAACCACTGCAATGACGATAATCATGAAAATGATTACAATTGTAGTGATAATGACAATTAGCACAGTTACAATAAGAATGACGGTGACAGTGACAGTGAAAGTGACAAAGTGAAAGTGACAGTGACGTTGACCGTGACAATGATAGTAAAAGTGAGTGAGGTGACAGTGATAGTAAAAGTGAAAGGGAAAGTGACAGTGACAGTAACAGTGATAATGACGGCGACAGTAACAATTATAGTAAAAGTGAAGGGAAAGTGACAGTGGCAGTTACTGTGACAGTGAAAGTGACAGTGACAGTGGCAGTGGTAGTGGCAGTAACAGTAACACTGACGGTGACAGTGATAGTAACAGTGACAGTTGGAGTGATAGTGGCAGTGACAGTTAATGTGACAATGACAGTGACAGTGACAGTAGCAGTGGCAGTGACAGTGTATGTAACAGTAAAAGTGATAATGACAGTGACAGAGACAATGACAGTGACAGTGACAATGAAAGTGACAGTAACAGTGACAGTGAAAGTGGCTGTGGCACTGCCAAAATGGGAGGCTCTTATATGAAAAGTTGTATAGAAGGAAAACAACATTGACTTAAGTTGGTTGTGAGAAATGCACAGTTTGTTTTCATTTTTTTTTTATTTACATTAGAGACCTTTATCATACTTATTTGCTCTTTATAGTTTGGACTGATAAAGGAATGGTCACCAAAGATCAATCGATCTGTCTATAGGCTTACACCACACCATCCCTTATCACTGATATATCTATACCTTAACTCTTGGAAGTTAATCACACTAGATCGTTCTTATTTTTGACTCAATCACACGTTTTTGTGCTCTTCCGCCTCTCAAAAAGGCTCTTTAAGCCAGTACATACAGTCGATTTGAAGAACTTTTTGAACAATAAGCTAAGTTGTAGCTTAAAAGCTTAAAATTAGATTAAAAAAAGTATCCCCTGCCATTCCACAGACATAAAATAAAAGTAAACAGGTCATTTTGAAAACAAATTTAGAATTTGCTGGGGTAGCATTGCTTGAATTTGAATGTTCAACACTGACTCTTGCAAACTGTGAGGGGTCATGCATTTGACAATCTTTGAAAATCCCCTTTAACTCACGATGAAAAACAGTCTCTGTTTTTGCAATAGGTTTAGAGGCATATCTGTACCATGCACTTTGTGATGACCATTAAGTAGCTTAAATTCAATTGAAAGAGACCATGATATTGTGCAGCTTAGGGCAGTGACTTAGCATTGCGAGATATCTCAAATCAGGTCTCTGATTGGTTGATTCAAAATTCGGTATGAAATGGCACACAAAAATACATTCAGGTATATGTACCTTTTGATCCAGTTGCATGATTCTTTGTTGGAAATGCAGAAACCTCTCATTTACACTTGTATTCAGACCAATCAAAACTTGAGCAGCATGCTGTACTGCAAGATGGATATCCTCTAGCTCTGTATTTTTGCCCTAAAAATAAAACAGACCAAATTATTGTGTTAGAGAATAAGTGGGCCTACTAAAGTTGGTGAAATAAGTAGAGAAGTCCACGTTTTGCTTTTGAACATAATGATGATAGGGACTGTAACAGTGAGGGATTCAGATAACGATACATTGGTATTGGAACTTACCTCATGTTTCATGTTTTCCATATCTTTTTTCATGTGCCATTAAGTAAGCAACTCGTGTTAAACTAAGTGCACTAATAGTAATTTTTTCCTAAATATATAGATAGAACTGGAAATGGATGAATTTAAACTTGCCTTTATCGCTAGCTCCTCTAACACTGCTGAGACCTAACACAAGGAGGAAAAGAAAAGAAACTACTCAACATCATATCATTTTTTTCATGAATGGTTTATTGTTATTGATGATTTACAATCATTATCATTATTGTAATTATTAACATTAAGATGATCATTAAGATTATTACAGGAAGAGGAATGAATGGCAAACTTACATTTTTCTTTAGTTCTTTTACATCCCCTGAAACCTTTAACAATAAAAAATTGTAAATCAATATTCCTGATCAAGGAATCACCATCAGTCACTCTGGCCTCCTGAGCAAGCTTTCAACTTACGGAGTTCGTGGAACAGAACTCGCATGGTTCACTGATTACCTTTTCTGCAGATCACAAGTTGTCCAATATAAAGGCGTGCTATCAGAACCTCAACCCATTCTCACAGGTGTTCCTCAGGGAAGTATCCTGGGTCCTATCTTATTCATTATCTTTTTCAACGATGTACATAAACCGCTTCAACACTCGAAGATTATCACTTATGCCGACGATTCAGTCATCTATACCTCTTCTAAAGATATTGATACTATACAGAGAAGCCTTAGCGAGGATATGAATAACCTGTGCGAGTGGTTTAAAGACAACGAACTGATCATTAACCTAAAAAGGACAAGACGGAGTCTATGTTATTTGGAACAGCTAAAAGAATCAACCTTCAAGACAAGGAACTTAAACTTTCTGCTAATGGGTCACTCATCAATAATACCTCTACCTATAAGTACTTAGGTGTTCACCTTGACTCATCACTAAACCTCGCATCACATTTTGACCGAATCTATAAAAAGCTGCAACCAGAATCAATCTCTTGCGATCAATTCGTCCTTTGATCGACCAAAAGTGTGCAGAATCGATCTATAACACTATGATCGCACCTATCTTTACCTATTGCGGAACACTTGGTCTTAGCTTTCCGGATTACCGAAAGGAAATGATAAAGAACATCGAACGACGAGGCTTTAAAGTTATCGGCAATAGTTCTTTTAATCCCCCATCCGTGAACAATTTGATCAAGCGTAAAAGCTGTCTGTTTGTTTTCGACTGTCTCCTGAATAATGTTTGCACACCCTTTAAGAACTACTTCGAAAGGCTGGTTCATTCTAAGGCCACTAGGAATAACGGTATATCAGTGAAATTACCCAAAGTTCGTTTAGAATTTGGTAAAAAGAGCTTCTATTACCAAGGAGCAAAGACTTTCAACAACCTGCCTGCTGAACTAAGGTCGTTAGATTCGAGACTGAAATTTAAGAACAAATTGCGAGATTATTTTAGTTAAATTCTATCTAAACGTGGTTATAGGTATCTTTTTCAGAGTATTTTTATTTAATTCTTAATTTTTTCATTTTATTGTATGCTTTTCTAGACCTTAAGATCAATGATTATATCTTGTTAAATTTTATTTTATTTATTTATTTATTATTTTTGACAGGACCCCAAGGACAACAGTGTTACACACTGATGGGTTTCAATCCTGTATAAAAATTCGTTATTATTATTATTATTATTATTATTAAGTTTCTTGGTAAAATAATACTTTCTTGTAATTTCTTATTTCTAATGATCAAATGATGATGATGGCTATACAGGTGTGCACTTTGCATGATAGGGTTCGAACCGCTATGCTTCCAAAGTTGGTCCAAAAAATTACGAGAATACTTATAATGTCTGCAACAATGACACCCAAGATGGCCTATCGTAAGGTTCATCAGGCTTCTCCACAACAGCCTCGGCTGATCAGAAATAACATTTAGATTGCCCCATTGAAAAAGTTAAAGCAGAAGTGCAAAGTGCCTCCAGCCTGCTCTCTATGAAAGTATTAAAGCTCTGTTTAAAATCTATATTTCTATAAAATATGACTAATTATCAGCGAGTTAAAAGTCCTTTTGAGGCCCTTAGTCTTATGTACAAACATGTACCCATGTATTTCACATCAGTGCATTTTGCTTTTAACTGATTACTGATAAAGATTAAGAATTACCCCTACCGAGTAATCTCTGAATGCAGAGAGGTTCCTTTTCAACTCTTGTACATCCTTTTGAAGTTCTGACGTTTCTAGAAAAAGGGGAGACAATAAGAAAAACAGAAAATGTAAACAAAAAATAATGAAGGATTTCAAATGAAAAGATGAAGAGATGGATAAATAGATAAAAGATAAATATCAATAAACACGTGTTAAAACTTCATACACTGATAGGCAGGGAGAAATAGGACCAGCTTATTTTATGTTATTAACTATAATTGCAAACAATCTCTATCTAGAGAATTATTTGTTCAATTCTGAAAAAATTCGTAAGTAAAAGGCCTTTTTTTCTGCGTGCTATATAAGTTAACGATCTTTCCAAGTTAGTGCATCATTCGTAAGAAGGAAGGTTCATTGTATGCCTATAATAACAGCACTATATTTACGAGAAACAATGTCAAAATTCAGAAGTTAAATAAAATTTCGATCTGCAACTGGAAAAGAGTCGATTATGGCTTGAAGCAATTTAGGTTCCTTCGAATTTGACAAAGGTTTATTAGTAACGCTTCACCCCACGAATTTTGGATGAGATTCTGACCAACATTCTATGCTGAAGTCCGGATTAAAGATGAGACAGAATACGAACTACATTCGCTTCGCATTATGCAGGTATCACTCGACAAGTATCTCCGCCGAAAAAAATGATTAGGCATCCATTATCTGCGGGCGAGAGTTCAAGAAGTCTCAAGAGACTCTTACTTCCAAAACAAAATGTCTGAGATACCAAGGCAAAGGAAAATGGCTTAACAGAGCTCAGCCGCACGCTCACGTAGACGAAGAATTATTTTGGAGTGAAGGAAAATTAGTAAGTCATAATGGTGTTGCCATTACAAGCGTCAACTTTAAAAATATGGCAGAGCTCTTGGTTTCAGAGGCCAACACGACCCTAACAATGCGTTCAAGATTTTTCCATTTTGCAAATGGCAGATGGTAGCAAAGTTGTTCAGTTTGAAAAAAAACCAAACAAAACCAGGCAAGGTGGATTGAGAAACAAAACCCGAAGTTTCCCTCGCAAAATGTGGTCTACCGACGGTGATGAATGGGATCTCATACGACTTTTCGAAGAGTGGCCTGCATGTCGACACCGACCAATTGAAAATTCCGGCCCTTTGTACCTTGCAATTATTTCAGGGCCCTCCAAAAGTGTTGGTAGCCCAAATCTAAAATGGATGAGCATCGAATTGGCCAAATAATGAAATCAGTTGCAAGTTGTTTACCAGAGGAGCGTGCCAAGAAAATAACAAACCATTCCACAAGAAAAACGGTCGTTGCGAAATTAAAAGAAGCGGGCCAACCACTTCATAAAATTATCCAAGTTACTGCCAGAGAGTCTTCGCTGGATGATTGTGACAAAACTACGGAGAGCGAACGATAGCAATTGTCTTGTATAACAAGCGGGTATGCCGCAACATCGACTTTATCAGTGATAGTTCAAAGGTCGATCGCCGGCAATTATTTCTTCCTCTTGTCTAGGTCCAGGAGATACAAACATGAAAGAAAACATCCAGCTAATCTTTATGGGTCAGGCAATATGCCTCCTTTCTTCACACCATCATAGTCTGTCACAATGGCAATAAAAATTCTCCAACAGGCACCTTGTCAAGTGTTCACGTTATTGTTTGAGTCGAACACACACCGGTTGCCTTCTGGAGATTCCTCGCGAAGCAAAAGACGAGGGAAGAGGCTCGTAATCATCGACTTGGACTCAGATTAGTCGATTGATATAATTCCAAGAGATTCTTTAAAAAAAGGTGTATTGCTTTCTTTTGTTTCTAGAGACAGCTGTAGTAGATGTATGCCGACTGTTTTTCGAAACTTACCACAGCGCGATTTTTAAATTCGGTGAATTTTTCGTTCCTTGGCTGTAACGCCTGGTTGATTATTTAATTGATTGATACGACTGGTTGTGCTAAGTAATCGTTTTGCTTAAGTGGTTTTTAGACTTTTTTTTTCTTTTTTTTTCATCTCTGCTATAAAAGCCGTTTTTAAACGTTGCATTTCGCTTTTGTCGAAGATTTTAATGATCATGATTTGTATAATCATTATTAAAAGCCCTCTCTCATATAAATATTTTTGTTTTTTTCCCTAAATTGTAATGGTCATCATTAATTGGCAACAGGACTTAGAGTCGTCCAATTCTGTCAGTAACGATACGAGTGATTGACAATCCATCTTATGATCACGCACCAAATTGGACTCCACTCGGTCCTATTACCATTTTTAATTATCTACATGGAACTTTGAATTTTCTTGGTATGTATCTTGATCAAAATTTCAATTTCAAATTTTATAAGGGGGGCGGGGGAGGAGGTTGATTTTTATGTTAATAAATGAATTCACGGGTTTAATTCCAAAAGCCCCATTGAAAATATGAACAGTCATGCCTTTCACTATTGATATTTTTTATAACCTCATCTTTTGTCAGATACTATTACGCATATTTTTTGTGCTCCGACTAACAATTTTAGATATTGGAAAGAGATGAAAAATGGTCAAAGTTCTCAATTCAATGACTCGGAGCGTTTCCGTCACTTACAGTGTCTTCGGCCTTTCATACTTCATGATACTAACTTGGTGTTAAGTGGCTCACATCATCAAGATTCCCTTTTGAAAAACGCACTTTATATGTCAAAGATAGATTATTCGCTATTTAAATACGATATTTTCCCTCTTTTCCTAAGCAACCGTGACAACATCCTGCATATCACAGAATGTGTTATTTAATTGGAAAGCTCAGTTGTTACAACTTAGCCTTATCTAAATATCAAATAATGTAGACGCAATAGGAATGCCCTTGTTGTTCATGATTACGGATAAGTATTATGATGGACGGATTTCCCCTTCTATAACAATTTTTCTTAGAAATCCTATACTAATCATATGTGGAGGGAAAGCTCTGGTAATAATAGCAATACTCAAATCATATCGAAACGGAAATTCCTCAAATTTCCTCTTTGGACAGGAAATGTTCAGGACCGAAGTGAATTATCTTTTTTTTCTTCATCCTGTCGTTTAATTAGTGCACCTTTTCAATCACTTTTAAGATTTGAATGGATCAAGACCTACAAGTGTTTTTAAACACTTGTCAAATACTTACAACAGGGAGAAGCAATGGTAGCCGTACCTGTAGAAACTTCGCTCCGTGCCGTAATGATTGTCACAGCTAAAACCAAAGTGGCAAGGGCTGTTAAGAGCGAAGCAACAGCAATGGCAGATACGATTAAGAATAATAGGTGATGTTTCACTGTATCAGAATCTTTACACAGCTGTGTTTCCACCTTCGGCTTTGCCTGAGGAGTGTCCTTTCTGAAAACTAAATCGTCACACCTCTCGGCGTGATCTTCCTGTTTAGATTCCATTTCGAAATAAATGTTCTCCCGCCCGACCTCGGTCTTTGTATCCATTATTGCGTGGTATAATTGTGACTTTTGTGGAACAGATAAACTTTAGACGCTTCTGGAGGCGAAACAAGCTTAGGCAGGCCAAAAAGATGCTGAAATGTGATGCGATCATATGATCATTACTGACGAATGACAGAGCGAAGAATGACTGGTGCGTTAGCCGTCTCAAAATAGGATAATGACAGGAAGTATTTGTTTCGACGTAAGTTTATAGATTGTGCAATAAAAGATTGAACTGACCTTAAATGACGAAATTATTATTGAACAAAATGATTATGCTATCTTGATAGTGATCTAGGTTATCACTATCGACCCGCTTTCCAAAACTTTCTTACCTTTAATGATCCACTGGTTTCGTAGAGGCCACCTCTGATTACATTCAATGCTAAGGTAATTTGAGAAGTGGCATGGAATATTTTCCGAAATGGCAACTTTTAATTTCAACTGAATGCTATAAAGGCGTTGAGAAGGATGGGAAAAGAAGTATTCAGAAACTCTTCCAAAGTAAGGTACTGGAACCATTTTTTCAACATTGTTTTCATAGTCCCATCAATCACACAAATCCTTACCTATGGCGACACCCTTTTTTTCCCTTTTTAAGCATAATGCAGTCAACTCAGTGTTTTCGCTTTCGAATTAAGCATTATTTGAATGTCTAAAGCTAGCTTTCTTTTTCTTCAGGGGGTTGGAGGGGGGAGATGAATTTTGTGTAAAACCCACTCAATCCATTCGACTCGATCGGAAGAAGGGACATCATTTTACCGCTTCACGAAGTTCCTCAGTCCCAAAGGGTTTCACCAAGCATTATGAAATAACCATTGCTCAAGGCTGTGCTTATGTCCTCACTGCTGCTTTATTGTTAATTGAACACTTTATACATTTGAATCATTAAAATAAAAACCTTATCTTTGTTCGGCTGAAGAACAGTATTTTGTTCACTAAAGTGTCCATAATTACCAAGAAATGTGTGAGAAGAGTAAATGTGACCTTTACATACTAGATGAAAATAATACACAAAACTGAAGAGAAGGCATGTTGTTAAGTTAAAACTTTTATTTCTTGCAGCGAAGCAGCGAAGCAGTTAAAAGTGGGTTGTTGCTTCAACGCTATTAAAATGTATAGTATTCAGACAGGAAAGCAAAGTGCGATGCTCTGAGAATAAAAACTGTTAGGGGCCTTTAATACGATATCAGAATGAGTGTTGTTCAAGAACGAGTTCATACATCAGCAAAATTCCCCAATACCCCAAGAGATAAAAAAAAAACAAAACAAACAAAAGAAAAACAAAACAATGCAAAAAAAATTTGTGTTCAGTGAGATATCAAAGTAGAAGCAAATGAGGTAAAGAGGGTTTTAATCTTCGTTGGGTTGAGGTCAAACCTAAATTGAATTTTTCTTACCTTTGATAATTAACTGGTTTTGTAGAGGCCACCTTTTGATTGCATTAATGCTCGCAATCTCTATTTAATTTGAGGGGTGGCATGGAACATTTTTCAAAATAGCTATTTTAATTTCAATATAATGCTACACGCACACGAGAGAGGATGTCAGCATCCATCGAACAAATTTGGCAAGTGGCCCATGTCGATTTCACCCCTACTTTTATATTTTGTAGCCCAATATGTGCTAGTATTTGTGGTGTAGTTTTTGTGTGAAAATATATTTTAGTTTTCGAAAAATGAGTTTTTCGTTCGACCGCTCAAATGTGCACATTTTCACCGTGAATGTTACTCGAGTGTGACCTCATGTAACGAATATACTTGAACTCCGGTATTTCTGTCAACACTTTATGCTCGTCAATCAAATTGACTTTTGTAACCTTTCTTTGACTTCCGCCGGCAAAGGAATCATTGATGGATCTGGACATTTTAGTTTCCTGAATGCAGTGATTCCTGAAGGGTTTTTCTAGATATCATGCAAAGAGGCAAAAAAACCATCCCTTGGTATTTCGGAGGTTGATTCATCTTTGAATTTATATGTTTCACGCTTGTCATGCATCTGACATAATAAGATGGAGAAGATATATAAACTGGAACTTCAATCTGGCCGGAATGTGGTAGAGCATAACGTGATCATCGAAACAGCTGATAAAATCATAAATAACCAAGCTAAGAGTGTTATGTTAGATTTTTTTTACAAATTGTAGTAATTTATGCCAGTAAACGGTGGCGAGAAGTAGGCACGCCATGTATATTTCACAGTCGCTAACAAGTAAATTTTGCCGAAATTTGAGTTTGTCTCAAGATAGAACGACACAAATACCCAAGGACATTTTATTTCCATATAATTTCTTAATAAAAGCTAAGTTTTTCGTTTGTCTCACGATGTAGTCACGTGTGATGTAGATCGCGTCGTTTCGACTGCATACTGCTAGTCTTCTTCAGGCGATGAGGTCGACTGGTCACATGTGTGATCTTATAAAGCACGATGCTCTGCTGTGATTAGTTCTTTTTTAACAGCTCTGATTGGTGTATTTCGATCCTTGTTGTTTCATTCAGTGATTTGCTCCCGTAATAAACTTTACTTCGTTCCAGAGTGGCTTGTGTCCGGTGTTGTGGGTATGCTCTAAAACGGCGGAGATCTCGGTACGGGCGATTGGGTCGGAAAATGGGCAAGAATTTAGTTTAATGTCAGGAGAGAGGTCGTTTTTGAACCTTTTCCGCGATAGTCGAACACTGCTAGATTCAATAAGGGACAAACTTGTGACACTAATTTATTTTGTTATTGTTCAATGCCCGAGTGATGAGACAACATGGTATATTGCGAGTTGTGCGAGGAATGGTTACTGAAGAAATCGTTCACGCTGTTTTATAACTAAGTTAATCAGTGACTTCGGACACTGCGTTTTGTTCGACATATTCTTGTTTAACCGGTTTTATCACGTGCGTTTTTTTGTAATAAGATCCTGATTTCGTTTTAAGAGTCTCAATGTTTTTCGATCGAGCGAATTGATGTATGAGTGATATACACATGAGCTTCGAGAGATTTAAGAATGCCCCGGAGGGCGAGTGGCTCTGCATTGTCTGCAGATCGCCAGACTCTAGACGTCTTCATAATTGTTAAGGTGTTATTTTGGATCCCTCAACAGTTAATAATCGTTAAAATTAGAAAATGAGATTGAGTTCGATGTAATAGTCTCCAGTTTGGTTAAGACGTAGACATTAAAGTTGATTTGCATCTGAAAATAAGCTGAGAGTTCCAATAGTTCAGAATAGAATCATTTTACTTATCATAGGCTTTACGAACGACTTGTAGTAAGAGTGGTTTCTTCGTTCTTGTTCAGAAACTGTTTAATGTTATTATTTTAGAAAATCAGACTGAGTTATTTTTCTGACTAGACGCAATAGTCTCCACTATTGTTATGGCGTTTCGTACCGATGCTGATTCGCACCAGAAGAAGCAAAGATTTATTGTAACTATTTCAATAGTTCGAATGCAGTAGTTTGTTCACATCTAATTCTTGCTTATACTGTACGACTCGCTGTAATAAATGTGGTAGAACTGGAACGAAATAGCCGGTTTTTTTTTTAACCTTTATTGAGGAATGTTGTTTTGTGATTGAGAGGAACATCGACAAAAAGTTTGCAAATAGAATTATTTACCAAATATGATACAAAGGATGCTTAAAAGGAAAGTTTGGTAGGGGGTCCAACTCTGCGAAGGGGGGTCCATATCCGCTAGCGGATTTAAACCGGGGGTCCAAATCCGCGGGGGGTCCAAATCCGTGGGGGGTCCAAATGCGCGGGGGTCCAAATCCGCTGTAACACCGGCAATTATTTCTTCCTCTTATCTCGGCCCAGAAGATATAAACATGAAGGAAAACATCCCAGCTAATCTGTATGGGTCAGGCAATAATAATAATAATAATAATAATATACAGTATTTATAGAGCGCTAATTCCCAATGGTCCAAAAGCGCTTTACATAATAAAAATAACAAAATCCTAAACCTACAAAACTACATTGTCATTCTATAAAAATTCCCAATGGTCCAAAAGCGCTTTACATAATAAAAATAAGAACAAAATCCTAAACCTACAAAACTACAAAACTACACTGTCATCCTATAAAAACATCATCATTCTATACAACATCATAACCAATTTTAAAAATGTGTACAATATGCCTCCTTTCTTCATACCATCACAATCTGTCACAATGGCAACAAAAACTCTCCAACAGGCACCTTGTCAAGTGTTCAACCAGTGTGTGCTCGACTCAAACAACAACGTGCCTTCTGGAGATTCCTCGCAAAGCCAAAGACGAAGGAAAAGGCTCGTAATCATCGACTTAGACTCAGATTAGTCGATTGATATAGTTACAAGAGATCTTTTCAAAAAAGCTGTAGTAGATGTATGCAGACCGTTTCTTCGAACCTTACAACGGCGCAATTTTTAAATTCTATGAATTTTTTGTTCCTTGGCTGTAACGCCTGGTTGATTAATTGATTGACACTTTTTAAACGTTGTATTTCGCGTTTGTCGAAGATTTTAATGATCATGTTTTGGATAATCATTATTAAAAGTCCTTTCTCATATAAATATATATTTTTTTTTTTGTTTGGTTTTTTTTCCCGAAATTGTAATGGCCATAATTAATTACCAAGAGGACCTAGTGTCGTCCAATTCTGTCAATAATGATACGAGTGATTGACAATTTGAATTTTTATAACCTCATCTTTAATTTTATCAGATTTTATTACGCATATGGTTTACTTTTCGTGCCCCGACTAACTATTTTAGACATTGGAAAAATATGAAAAATGGTCAAAGTTCTCAATTCAATGACTCGGAGAGTTTGCATCATTCACAATGTATTCGGCCTTTGCATACTTCATGATACTAACTTGGTGTTAAGTGGCTCATCAAGATACCCTTTTGAAGAACGCACATTACATGTCAAAGATAGATTATTCGCTAGTTAAATACGATATTTTCCCTCTTATCCTAAGCAACCGTGACAACATCCTGCATGTCACTGAATGTGTTCTTCAGTTGGAAAGCTCAGCTGTCACAACTCCGCCTCATCTAAATATTAAATCATACAGGCACAGTAGGGATGCCCTTGTTATTCATGATTACGGATAAGTATTATGATAAACGGATTTTCCCTATAAACAGTTTTCTTAGAAATCATATAGTAATCATAAATGCGGGGAGAGCTCTGGTAAATGAAGGTCAAATAAGCAAAACTATGTACGAAATTCTTCAAGAAATTAATTTTTTTATTCGGGAGTAGAATTTTTTATGCGAGAGTGGTCTCTCGATAAATTGGGCTTTTTACTGAAAAAGAATATAGCTTTTGCTTAGGGTCCAGTTTTGTGGAATCTTAATAATAACAATACTCAAATCATATCGAAACGGAAGTTCCACAAATTTCCTCGTTGGACAGGAAATGGTCAGGACCGAAGTGAATTATTTTTTGCTTCATCGAGTCGTTTAATTAGTGCACTTTTTCAATCACTTTTAAGATTTGAATGGATCAAGACCTACAAGTGTTTAATACTTACAACTAAATCGTCACACGTTTCGGCGTGATCTTCCTGTTTAGATTCCATTTCGAAATAAATGTTCTCCCGCCCGACCTCGATCTTAGTATCCATTATTGGGTGGTATGATTGTGCCGTTTGTCGCTTCTGGGGGCGAAACAAGCTTGGGCAGGCCAAAGAGATGCTGAAATTCGATGCGATATGATTTTATGGTCATCACTGAACAATGAGAGAGCGAAGATTGACTGGTGCGTAGGCCGTCTGAAAATAGGATAATGACAGGAAGTATTTGTTTCGACGTAAGTCTATAGATTGTGCAATAAAAGATTGAACTGACCTTATATGATGATGAAAGCATTATTGAATAAAATGATTATGCTGTCTTCGTATTGATCCAGGTTATCACTATCGACCCCACACCCCAGTGTACAGTGAGATATCAAGGTAGAATCAAATGAGGTATAGAGGGTTCCCTCTGGATGTTTTAGTCTTTATGGGCTGAACTCAAACCTAAATGAAAATTTCTTATCTTTAATGATCCACTGGTTTCGTAGAGACCACCTTTAATTACTTTTGATGCTAAGGTAATTTGACAGGTGGCATGAAACATTTTCCGAAATAGCTACTTTTAATTTCAAACAAACACCGTAAAGACGTTGAGAAGGATGGGAAAGGAAATATTCAGAAACTCTTCCAAAGCAAAATATTGTAACCATTTTTTCAGCCGATGATTGTTTTCATAGTCCCATAAATCACATAAATCCTTACCTGTGGCGGCACCCTTTTTTCCTTTTTTAACATAATGTAATATTTGGAAATTTCAAATGCATTCAACTGTTTTCGCTCTCGAATTAAGCACTATTTGAATGTCCGAAGCCGAGCTTTCCTTTTTCTTCAGGGGTTGGAGGGGGGAGATGGAGTTTGTGTAAAATTCACCCAATCTATTCGACTCGGTCGGAAGAAGGGACACCATTTTTACCTCTTCATAAAGATTCTCAGTCCCAGAGGGTTTCACCGAGCATTATGAGATGACCATCGCTCAAGGCTGTCAGCACTTCGACTACAATATAGTACAACTTATGTCCTCACTGTTACTTTATTGTTAATTGATTACTTTATGAATCTGAATTATTAAAATATCTAACACCTTATCTTCGTTCGGCTAAATAACAGTATTTTGTTCCCTAAAGTGGCCAGGATTCCCAAGAAATGTGTGAGCAGAGTAAATGATACCTTTACATACTAGATGAAATACATACACAATACGGAAGAGAAGGCATGTTTTTAAGTTAAAACGTCAATTTCTTCATATCAGGTTACCTTTTAGAACCATGTCTCCGACAGTTTTAACATGTCAGTCGCTGAAGTCGCGGTGCTATCCACTTGTGGCTGCTAATAATCCTTTTTAACTTACAAATACTTTTTTGTCCGTTTAGTACAAAATATGACGTAAAACAAATATGTTTGGATGCTAGCCCAAGGGATTGAAGTCTACATTTGGCATTGGTTAAAAATATCAGTGCGGATTTAAATATGAGAAAGCAACAGTTCGTAGTAACGCTGAGAGAATTTCTGGGTAACATGACTACTAAGTTATACAAAACTTTCTTCCACTTCTATCCTTAACGCCATCTCGTTGAAACTCCTGATTTACTCCTATATATTTTCTCTTTAAGTAATAATTTGAATTTCTTATACTGAAAGTTGATGTAGCCAGGGACATTTTCTCGAAATCGGTTTCACGCAAGAAATTAATCATGATTAGATGATACACGTTTGTGATGGTAAGGGCGTAACCCGGCGGGTGGGGGGTTTGCCCTGGGGTTCCAGGGTACCCTTGTACCTGTAAGCCTCGCAAGGGCAAAAGGGGCGGACGCGAAAGTTAGTGGTGAAAAAAAAAACAGCGTTTCAGATAAAAAAAATTATGTACACCTTTGAATGAGTTTGGATGACAGGAAAGTCTTGGCTTATTAACTCTGACATCATGCAAAGTAAAGACAATGTGGCTAAATAGGGTGACTCTCGACTGAGTGTGGGAAGTAATGCAACTTTGCTTTGATATAACATCACTCCGCATTGTGATTGGTCCAGAAAACTCGCGCCATCCTCTTTCTCACGCTTTGAGCAGATAACCCGTTTTTACTTTTATTTTACTTTGATGTTAGTTTTACAACACTCGACTGAAATGCTGTCTGAAAGAAAACCCAGTTTACTGGGCATATTTGAAAAAAAGTATCTACGTTAAACCACTAATTGTTCTTCGTCTCGTTTCTGATTCAACACAGTATTATCTTCTACACAAAGACTCCTGTTTATAAATTGGCTTTCTGTTTTTCCTCTTATAACTGACACTCCCAGTAGTGCATGTAGCAATACATCTTTGCTTCTCCAGTTATTAGGGTACCATAGCAAGAGCACTTGTAGGTTCTCTTTCCACCTGAAATGGTGCTTGCTAATACAGCAACTTTCGCGTCATTTGTATCACAGTTTACGCCAATAAAGATTTTACCCTGGCAGGAAAAAAAAGAATATAATTATGATACTGATGATAATGATAAACTACGTCAAGAGTTCGAAAAGCTGATGAGCAAAACATTTCTTTCCTCTTCAATGGGTGTACACACGACGTGACGAAAGCCGACCCCTACAATAATGGGAATACTTATTGTGAGTTTTCCATGCCGAAATCGGAAATCACAAATAAAGCTTTCACGTCTAGGAACGTAAGAAGAGAAAAATCCACGTATTTGCTAATACTGGCCTTTGAATGTACGCTGGATTACTGGTTCCCTCAGCATGCAGGTCGTTCGTGCAAAATCGATTTTTGTTGTCACTTATAAGAGTCATGATATGAAAAAAATGATATTTGCAAACGTTTTTTTGTTCCATGTCAGGCCGAGGATATCATTGCTCAGTGTGGGATTAGAGAAATAACCATATATATACTGAAAGGTATGAAATTGTGGGGAAAAAAAATTTTAAAAAAACCATTCTATCTTACATTAGGCGGCAAAATGAACTTGTCCGACAAGTCCGTGCTGAATTTCATAACGAGTTGTTAAATGTTTTCTTGCTTTCTTTTCTTTTTTCCTTTGTTTGTCTTCCTTTTTCTTTTTTAAATGATGATGGAGATTTACGACCTAAAAAAAAGGAAATTAGCTTTAGCTTTGATTCTCCAAATCGATGCGGCTTATGCAGGGCGTGAAATTAATTTTTTTTTCTGATTATAAAAGCCATTTAGCTACTAAATTCTTCAAAGTGGTAGCCAATTAAAAAAAAAAAGGTTGCCATTTTCAAAGACAAACAAAACCTTTTCTTACGCTGCCATCGTTCTAGAAATTAAGTTTGGGAAAAGATCTTTCACGTGCTACAAAGAGGACACTAGGATGGATAATATGCAACGTTCAAGCTCAACTAAATCCAAGATGGTGTTCAGTTATCGATCGAGATGCATGTGCTGCGTTTTGGAAACAAACTTAACAAGGAAGTTTGCCGCAGATTTATCTTTGCAAATCCTTCTAATTCACTATATCTCTAAGTAAGGTAATAATGAAACATTCTAGTCGCCAATTTGGCGACTAGTTTTCAGGATTTGGTCGCCAAAGTGAAAAATTTAGTCGCATTGGCATCTGTATTAGGCGCAATTTCACGCCTTGCCTACGGCTATAAAGTAATAAATCAACTTTACGACTTTAAGGGAGGCTTTACGACATTTGGACAACTCCTTAGAACGTTAAATATTGTCTTGACTGTAAAAGGCCATTTCCTTGATGCCACGCGCGCCGCGACCCACTTTCCTGTAACACGAAATTCCCAGATCACTGATAACCTTCTAAAATCGTCCTTCTCAAGAGCCATCCTGGACATATAGTCAACTGTTTCACGGCAAATACGTTCGTCATTTTACAGTTTCCTTACAGTATTTTGAATTTTGTCCGGAAGAATCCGAAGAAACCTTTTTTTAAGTGTCACGCTTGGATCTGAACCGTTGGTGAACCGTCCACAGAGTACGAAGAGATCCAAGCGTGACACTTAAAAAAAGTATTTACTCTGTGACAGAGTCGGCGAAAAGGACAACGTTCAATTTTTTTCACTTTCTAGAAGCTCTTAAGGATTCTAAATGAAGATAAAATATTTCCAATAGAAATTGTTATATTTCAAAGAGAAATATGGAAAAATATCAGACTGCCGGACGCTTAGTTATTCGAAGTGTCCGCTGAAAATTTTCTAAGTGTCACGCTTGGATCTCTTCGTACTCTGTGTACAAGGTCAGCGAAACGGATAACGTTGGCATTTTTTCACTTTCTAGAAGCGCTTGAGGATTGTAAATGAAGGTAGAATATTTTTCAACGAAAAACTGGTATATTTCAAAGAGAAATATGGAGTTATTTGAGGACCGTGTCCAGCCGTGTCATTGAAAAGTTTTTATGTGTCAAGCGCTTGGATGGCTTCATACTCTGTATACAGGGTTAGCGAAAAACATCAAGTTCGAAATTTTAGGCTGCCTGAAAGCGCTTGAGGATTGTAAATGAAGGTAGAACATTTCCGTATAAACATTTTTTGATTTCGAAGAGAAATATGGAAAAATATCGGACTTCCGGACGTTTAATTATTTTAAGTTTAGTCGCATCATTACAGGAACGTCAGCGACACAACAAGGATGGCAAACTTCAATTTAAAAAAAATTGATGAATGAATGAAAACGTAGTGGATCAACATTTTCACCTTCTTCCAAATGCTCGCAAGGATTTTCGCGTTCCTCTTTAGCAACAACCGAGCCATAAACGTTTACTGCCTCGGAATCTACTAAATCAATGGATTCATCTGATTCCATACCTGATTAAAACGTATAGAACTGTTTTAGACAGAATTGTTTTGATAAGCTCTTCAAATTCATCGGAGAAAACGCAGAAGGTATTTTGAGACGTGTCAAGGTAAAAATAACTGACCAATCAGAGGTGCTATTTAAACAAAAGCGACCGCGTTGCATCAAGGTTGGAAATGGACCCTTTATATGTCGTAAAGTAATTTTCAATAGAAATTTTTTCTTCCGTCAGAATCGAACAACTTTCACAATCTTCAACTCAACTTACATTTTGTTCCGTCGCTACAATTTCTTGTTGGGTGATCGAACTTGCTGCCACACCAGTGCTGGATAAAGTCCACAGGAACTGGTCCCAGGTCCAGGTGGACCCTGGGTACCATTGAACCCAGATGGTCCACGAAGACCCTGAACACCAGGTAGTCCAGATCGTCCTGCAGGGTCCTGAGTGCCATTAAATCCTGGAGGTCCGGGAGGTCCAGCAGGTCCGGCAAGTCCAATGTCACCCTTTGTACCATTATATCCTGGAGGTCCGGCAGGTCCAGTGTCACCATTAGTACCATTGACTCCAGGTGGTCCTCTGATGCTCGTGCTGCCAGTAGTATTTTTCACCTATGCAATTAAAAAAAACAACAACAACAATGATATTCACAGTAACCACTGCAATGACGATAATAATGAAAATGATTACAATTGTAGTGATAATGACAATTAGCACAGTTACAGTGAGAATGACAGTGACAGGGAAAGTGACAAAGTGACAGTGACATTGACAGTGACATTGACAGTGACATTGACTGTGACAATGAAAGTGAGTGACAGTGACGGTAAAAGTGAAAGGGAAAGAGACAGTGATAACAACAGTGATAGTGATAATGACCGTGACAGTGCGTGACAGTGGCAATTACAATAAAAGTGAAAGGGAAAGTGACAGTGAAAGTGGCAGTTACTGTGACAGTGAAAGTGAAAGTGACAGTGGCAGTAACATTGACAGTGATAGTGATAGTAACAGTGACAGTGGCAGTGAGTTGCACTGACAGTGACAGTGATAGTGACAATGACAGTAGCAGTGAAGGTGGCAGTGGCAGTAACAGTGAAAATAAAAGTAACAGTGACAGTGAAATTGACAGTGGCAGTGACAGTGTAAATGACAATAAAATTAAAAGTGATAAGGACAGTGATAGTGAAAATGACAGTAATAGTGACAATAACAGTGACAGTGACAATGACCATGATAGTGACAGTGGCAGTGGCAGTGACAGTGGTAGTGACAGCGGCCCTGCCAAAGTGGGAGGCTCTTATATGAAAAGTTGTAAAGAAGGAAAACAACATTGACTCAAGTTGGTTGTGAGAAATGCCCAGTTTGTTTTTGTTTTTTTTAATTTACATTGGAGACCTTTACCATGCTTATTTGCTCAATGTTGGATTTGCAAACTATGGAGTTTTATCTCTCTATAGTTTGGACTGATGGTGGAATGGTCACCACAGATCAATCAATCTGTCTATAGGCTTACACCACACCACCCCTTATCACTGATATATCTATACCTTAAGTCAATAGTCAAGATATTTTTAAAACTTTTAGAAGTTAATCACACTTTATTGTTCTTATTTTTGACTCAATCATATGTTTTTGTGCTCTTCGGCCCCTCAAACAGGCTCTTCAAGCCAGTACATACGGTTGATTTGAAGAACTTTTTGAACAATAAGCTAAGTTGTAGTTCAAAAGCTCGAAATTAGATACAAAAAAGTATCCCCTTCCATTCCACAGGCATTGAATAAATGTAAACAGGTCATTTTGAAAACAAATTTAAAATTTGCTGGGATAGTCTTGCTTGAATTTGAATGTTCAACACCGACTCTTGCAAACGGTGATGAGCTATATGTTTTACAATCTTCGAAAATCCTCTTTAACTCATGATGGAAAACAGTCTCTGTTTTTGCATTAGGCTTAGAGGTATATGTGTACCACGCACTTTGTGATGACCATTAAGTAGCTTAACTTGAAGTGAAAGAGACCATGATATCGTGCAGCTTAGGGCAGTGACTTGGCATTGCAAGATATCTCAGATCAGGTCTCTGGTTGGTTGATTTGAAATTTGGTATGAAATGACACACAAAAATACATTCAGGTATATGTACCTTTTGATCCAGTTGCATGATGCTTTGTTCAAAATGTAGAAACCTCTCATTTACAGTTGTATTTAGACCAATCAAAACTTGGGCAACATCCTGTACTGTGAGACAGATATCCTCTAGCTCTGTATTTTTGCCCTAAAAAATAAAACAGACAAAATTATTGTGTTAAAGAATTAGTGGACCTACCAAAGTTGGTAAAATAAGTAGAGCAGTCCACATTTTGCTTCTGAAAAAAAGGATGATAGGAACTGTAACAGTGAGAGATTCAGATAACAATACATTCTTAATGTTGGTAACTTACTTCATTTTTCATTTTTTCCATGTCTTTTTTCATCTGCCATAAAGCAAGAAACTTCTGTTAAACTCAGTGCACTAATAGTAATTTTTTCCTAATTTAGATAGAGCTGGAAATGGATGAATTTAAACTTGCCCTTATTGCTAGCTCCTCCAACTCTGCTGAGACCTAACACAAGGATGAAAAGAAAAGAAACTGCTTAACATCATATCATTTTTCTAATGAATGGTTTATTCTTAGTGATGACTTACAATCATTATCATTATTGTTATTATTAAGATGATTATTATGATTATTAGAGGTGAATGAATGGCAAACTTACGTTTTTCTTCAGTTCTTTTACAACCCCTGAAACCTATAACAATAAAAGAAATGTAAATCAATATTCCTGATTGAGTTTCTTTGTACATCAATACTTCCTTGTGATTTCTTATTCATAATGATCTGAGGATGATGATGGCTATAGAGGCACGCAATTTGGATGATAAGGTTTGTACCTACTATGCTGCCAAAGTTGGTTCAAAAAAATTAGGAGAACACTGGTAATGTCTGGAACAATGACACCCAAGAGGACCTATAGTAATGTTTATCAGGCTCCCCCAGGCACACATCAGCCTGATTAGAAATAACATTTAGATCACCCCATTGAAAAAGTTAAAGCAGAAGAAGTGTACTGTTGTTAATACAAAAATGATATTCTGTTTAAAATCTATATTTCTATACCATATTTACCAATAATCAGCAAGTTAAAAGTCCTATTAAGGCCCTCAGTCTTATGTAGTACTACATAAAAGTACTCATGTATTTTACCTCGGTGCACTTTTGTTTTTAACAAATCACTACTAATGATTAAGAATTACTCCTGCCGCGTAGTCTCTAAATGCAGAGAGGTTCCTTTTCAACTCTTGCACATTCTTTTGAAGTTCTGACGTTTCTAGAAGAGGGGGAGACAATAAGAAAAACATAGAAAATGTAAACAAAAAATGATGAACAGATGGATAAATAGATAAAAGATAAAGCAATTAACACATGTTGAAGTTTCACACATTGATTAGCAAATGTTAACACCATTCACAAAACACCTTTTAATACAATAAGAGAGAAATAGGACCAACTTATTCTTGAACTATTGCAAATAATTAATCACTATCAAGAGAATCATTTGCTCATCTCTCAAAAATTTGGTAAGCAAAAGACCTTTTTTCCTGCTTGTTATATGTAAACGATCTTTCTAAGTTTGTGCATCATTCGTAAGGAAGAAGGTACATTGTATGCCTGTAATAATAGCACTACATTTACGAGAAATAATGTCGAAATTGAGAAGAAAAAGAAGATTTCGATCTGTACCTGGAAAAGAGTCGATTATGGCTTGAAGCATTCGAGGTTCCTTGGAATTTGGCAATAGTTTGTTAGTAACGCTTCGCCCGTCGAAATTTGGATAAGATTCTGACAAAATTCTACGCTGAAGTCCTGAAAAAAAATGGAAGAGAATTCGAAGCCTACTCACTTCGCATTGTGGAGGCATCACTCGACAGGTATCTCCGCCGAAAATATTATTCGGCATCCATCACCGAACAAAATGTCAGAGATGCCAAGGCCAAGAAAATTTGCCCAACAGAGCTCAGCCGTACACTCGAGTAGACGAATAATTATTTTGGAGTGAGGGAAAACTTGAAAGTCACAATGGTGTTGCCTTTACAAACGTTACTATAAAAAAATGGCAAATTATTTGGGTTTCAGAGGCCGCTAGGACTATTACAACGCTTACGTTGAAGATTTTTTCATTTTGCAAATGGCACCTGGTAGCAAAGTTGTTCAGTGTGAAGAAAATCTAACCAAAACCAGGCAAGGCGGATTGAGAAACAAAAACCGAAGTTCTCTTCGGCAAACGCGGTCTACCAACGGTGGGGAATGGGATCTCGTGCAGCTTTGCGTAGAGTGGCTTGCACGTCGACCCCGACCAATTAGAAATTCCGGCCCTTTGTACCTTGAAATTGTTTCTAGCCCCTCCACAGGTGTTGGTTGGCCAAATCGAGCATGGGTGAGCATCGAATTAGCCAAATAATGAAGTCAGTTGCAAGTTGTTTACGAGAGGAGCGTGCCAAGAAAACAACAAACCATTTCACAAGAAAAACGGTCGTTACGAAATTAAAAGAAGCGGGCCAACCACTTCATAAAATTATCCAAGTTACTGGACATGCCAGAGAGTCCTGGCTGCATGATTAGGACCAAACAACAGAGAGCAAACGAAGGTAATTGTCTCGTATGGCAAGCGGGTATGCCGCAACATCGACTTTATCAGCGATAGTATAAAGGTCGATCGCCGGCAATTATTTCTTCCTCTTGTCCAGGCCCAGAAGATATAAACGTAAAGGAAAACATCCCAGCTAAAGTTGGATCCGTAGAAAAAGTTGTAATGCTTTCTTTTGTTTCTTAAGATAGCTGTAGTAGATGTATAACGATTGTATTTTTGAAACTTACTAGACGGCGCGAGTTTCAAATTGAATGTAATTTTTGTTCCTTGGCCGTAACGCCTGGTTGATTATTTGATTGTTAACACTTGAACGGTGGACTGATTGGTTGTTGCTAAGTAATCGTTTGAGTGGTTTTAGTCTTTAGTTTTTTATCTTTGTTTTAAAAGCCGATTTTAAACGTTGCATTTCGCTTTTGTCGTAGATTTTAATGATCATGTTTTGAACAATCATGTTATTTTGGTTCATTTTTTTTCCCGAAATTTTAATTTGCAACAGGACTTAGTGTCAACCAATTCTGTCGGTAATGTTACGAATGATTGACAATCACTCTTATGATTACACACCGAATTGAACTCCACTCGGTCTGTTACCATTTTTAATTATCTACATGGAACTTTGAATTTTCTTGGTATGTATGTTAATCAAAATTTCAATTTCAAATTTTATAAGGGGGGGGGGTTGAGTTTCATGTTAATAAATGATTTCACATATTTAATTCCAAAAGCCCCATTGAAAACATGGAGAGTCGTGCTTTTCACTAATGATATTTTTTTATAACCTCATCTTTTGTCAGATATTATTACGCATATGGTTAAAGTTCTCAATTCAATGACTCGGAGCGTTTGCGTTACTTGCAATGTCTTCGGCCTTTGCATACTTCATGATACTAACTTAATGTTAAGTGGCTCACATCATTAGAAATCCTATACTAATCACAAGTGCGGGGAACGCTCTGGTAAATAAAGGTCCAATATGCAAAACTCTGTACGAAGTTCTTCAAGAAATTAATTTTTCATTCGGGAGTAGAAATTTCTTACGGGAGAGTGGTCTGTTGATAAATTGGGCGTTTTACTAAAAAAAAAAAAAAAAAAAAGGTTTTCGTTGACCCAGTTTCGTGGAATCTTAACAATAGCAATAGTCAAATCATATCGAAACGGAAGTTCCTCTAATTTCCTCTTTGTACAAGAAATTGTCAGGACCGAAGTGAATTATTTCTTGCTTCATCCTGTCGTTTAATTAGTGCCCTTTTTCCAATCACTTTTAAGATTTGAATGGATGAAGATCTACGGGTGTTTACTTACAACAGGGAGAAGCAATGGTAGCCGTACCTGTGGAAACTTCGCTCCGTGCCGTCATGATTGCCACAGCTAAAACCAAAGTGGCAAGGGCTGTTAAGAGCGAAGCAACAGCAATGGCTGATACGATTTAGAATAATGGGTGATGTTTCACTGTATAAGAATCTTTACACAGCTGTGTTTCCTCCTTCGGCTTTGCCTTAGGAGTGTCCTCTCTGAAAACTAAACCGTCACACGTTTCGGCGTGATCTTCTTGTTTAGATTCCGTTTCGAAAGAAACGTTCATCCGCCCGACTTCGGTCTTAGTATCCATTATTGGGTGTTATGATTGTGCCTCTTGTGGAGCAGATCAACTTTAGACGCTTCTGGAGGCGAAACAAGGTTAGGCAAGCAAAAAAGATGCTGAAATGCGATGCGATACGATCATATGATCAGCACTGACTGATGATAGAGCGAAGAATGACTGATACGTAAGCTGTCTTAAAAAAGGATGATGACAGGAAGTGTTTGTTTCGACGTAAGTTTATAGATTGTGCAATAAAAGATTTAACTGACCTTAAATGATGATGAAAGCATTATTGAACAAAATGATTATGCTGTCTTGATAGTGATATAGGTCATCACTATCGACCCCACTTTCCAGTGTATAGTGAGATATCAAAGTAGAAGCAAATGAGGTATAGAGGGTTTCCTCTTGATATCCCCTTGATGTTTTAGTCTTCAGTAGGCTGAAGTCAAACCTAAACTAAAACTTTCTTACCTCTAATGATCCACTGGTTTCGTAGAGGCCAACTTTGATTACATTTAATGCTAAGGTTATTTGACAGGTGGCATGGAATATTTTCCGAAATAGCTACTTTCAACTTCAACTGAATGTTATAAAGGCGTTGAGAAGGATGGGAAAGGAAGTATTCGGAAACTTTTCCAAAGCAAGATACTGGTACCATTTTTTCAACATTGTTTTCAAAGTCCCATCAATCACACAAACCCTTACTTACGGCGGCACCCTTCGTTGAAACTCTTGATTTATTCCCACATATTTCGTTTTTTAAGTGATATTTTGGATTTCCTACACTGAAATTTGATGAAGCCAGGTACAACTTCTCGAAATTAGTTTCACACAAGAAATTAATCAAGATTAGATGATACGAGTATGTTATAATAAGGGCGTAGCCGGGGGTGGTTTTGCCCTGGGGTTCCACCTTTGAATGAGTATAAATGATAGGAAAGTCTTAGCCTATAAACTTTGATATCATGTCAATTAAAGACAATGTGGCTAAATAGGGTGACACTCGACTGAGTGGGGGAAGTAATGCTACTTTGCTTTGATTTAGCATTACTTCACATTGTGATTGGTCTAGAAATCTCGCACCATCCTCTTTCTCTCGCTTTAAGAAGATAACCTGTTTTTACTTTTATTTTACTTTGATTTTGGTTTTACAACACTCAACTGAAATGCCCTCTGAAAGAAAACCCAGATCACGGGGCATATTTGAAAAATAGTATTCTTCGTCTCGTTTCTGAATCAAAACTGTATAATCTTCTTTACAAAGAGTCCTGTTCATTAAATGGCTTTATGTTTTTCCTCTTATGACTGACACTCCCAGAAGTGCATGTAACAATACATCGTTGCTTCTCCAGTTGTTAGGGTACCTTCGCAAGAGCACTTGTAGGTTCTCTTTCCACCTGCGATGATGCTTGATAATTTAGCAACTTTCGCGTCGTTTGTATCACAGTTGACGCCAATGAAGATTTTACCCTGGCAGGAAAAAAAAAAAAAGACAATAATTATGATACTGATGATACAGATAAATTGCGTCAAGAGTTCGAAATGTGGATGAGCAAAACATTTCTTTCCTCTCAATTGGGTGTACACACGACTTGACGAAAGCCGACGACCAAAATCTGGGGAATACTTAGTGTGAGTTTTCCATGCCGAAATCGGATATCACAAATACAGCCTACACGTCTAGGGACGTAAGAAGAGATAAATCCACGTATTTGCTAATACTGGCCTTTAAATGTACGCTGGATTACTTGTTCCCTCAGCGGGCAGATCGTTCGTTTAAAATCGATTTTTATTGTTACTTATAGGCCGAGATACAGATTCATAAAGGCCGGCGTAGCGAATACTTTGAAAAACTGGTATTTTCAAACGCTTTTTTGTTCCACGTAAGGCCGAGGATATTATTGCTCCGTGTGAGATTAAAGAAATAAACGTAGATACACACTGTAAGGTATGAAATTTTCCGAAAAAAAGAACACTTTATCTTATATTTGGCGGCAAAATGAACTTTTCCGAAAAGTTCGTGCTGAATTTCGAAACAAGTTGTTAAAGTTGTGAGATAGGTTGTTGTTCATCGTGGTAGTTGGATGATAATATAAGTTTGTTCTGTTGTCTCACGACATGGTCACTTGATGTGGAACGCGACTTTTCGACCGCTCACTGCAAGTCTTCTTCAGGCGTGCCTCTGGTTGTGGCACGGCATTATATATCATGGTGGTCATGCCATGGTACCATGGTTACCATGGTTTCCTCAGGCGTTCGCTGGTTTTTCGTACGTCGTTGGTTTAGATGTTTCCTTTTTGAAGGCATCCATGCTTCCGGTATTTCGGCTCCGCTGTCCCTGTTTATGTTATTTGGGTTGAGTCTTATGTGAATTGCCTCCTTCACTTTCCTTGTGTACCAGTGGCTTTCTCGGGCAATAAGCTTGGTTTTGTTCCACAGCGGCTTGTGTCCGGCTCCGTTAGCATGTTCTGAAACTGCGAAATTCTGAGTGCGTGCGAGTCTTATATCCCTGTCGTTCTCCTTCATTCTTTCTTGTATAGGTCGTCCTGTTTCCCCGATGTAGACTTTGCCGCATGTGCATGGTATCTTGAAGACTACGCAATCTTGCTTGTTTGGGTCAGCGGGGTCTTTTGGTCCGACCAGCCAAGATCTTAGTGTGGTGTCGAATTTAAAGACGGTGCGTATTCGTTGTTGCTGTAGGTGGCGGCGGAAGGGTTCTGAGACTCCTTTGATGTATGGCAGCACTGCGGTAGACTTGAATTCTGTTGTTTCCCTCTCGGGTGTTGGATTCCTGATTTTGGTCACCTTCTGTAAGAAGGACGGAGGGTAGCCGTTGGCGACGAGAACTGTGGATCTCCTAGGCTGTTCCGGATGGCTTGGTGATGATGCGTTTAGCTCGACCATGTAAACACTTGACAAAACTGCGTTTAACAGATTATGGGTGGTGCGAATCATAGGCAAGGTACTGGTTGGTGTGGGTGGGTTTTCTGTATACACTTGTGAGCAGTTTACCGTCTGGTTCCCTTGTTACGAGGGTGTCGAGGAAGGCGGTCTTATTATTATTATTCTCAGTTTCCATGGTGAAGCGGATGGACAGGTGTTGTTGGTTGAGGTGGCTCCGAAAGTTATCCGCGTTGTGCTGTTTCATGACGGTGAACGAGTCATCTACATAGCGCTTTCATTTTCTCGGTGGTTTTGGGGTTTTGGGGCAGTAGCTAAGGTTTGTTCTTCGAAAGCCTCCATGTATAGATCGGCAATTACGGCGGAAATCGGGCTGCCCATAGGTGCTCCATCTTTTTGCTCGTAGAGTGCTCCGTTATACTTAAAGTATGTGGATCTCAGAACGAAATTTAGAAGGTCTGCAATCTGGGTAGGTGTGAGCGCTGTGCGGTCTGGTAGGCTCGGATCGTTGTTGAGTCTATGAAACGCGGCCTGTACTGTTTCTTCTATAGGGACGTTGGTGAACAGCGACTCGACGTCAAAGGATATCATTGGCATCTTGGAGTGGTAGCCGCTTCCGTGTCGAGGACTACAGTCGCACAGCTTTTGTCTGTTGGCAGGATCATGACGGAATGGTCCTGTTTGAGACTTTTTAGCGCATTTCGCATTTCCGTTGTGATGTTAGGCTTGGGTGGTACGGCCTTTTGGAGTACGTTGTTCACGGTTCTTCGGACTGTGTCAGCTTGTTCCGCGTCGAGTGGTCTGATGGTTGTTTCTGCCTTCGCGATTATTTCTGTGGTTCTGATGTTGGTCGGCGTGACGGCGAAATTTAGTCCTTTCTTGAGCAGGGTGGTTTCTGCGTCGCTGAGTGTTCTGGAAGACAGGTTAATGACCCAGTTTGCTTGGTCAACTTTGGGTGTCGAGGTTACGTTTCTCGAATATTTGTTTCTGCCGCTCCTTGGGGTGACAACCGGTCGACCCCATCGCCTGAAGAAGACTTGCAGTAAGCAGTCGAAACGTTGCGTTCCACATCAAGTGACCTCGTCGTGAGACAACAGAACAAACTTATATTATCAAGTTGTTAAAGGTTTTCTTTTCTTTTTGTTTTCGTGATGATGGAGATTTAAGACTTAAAAGAGAGGAAATTACCTTTGATTTTCAAAATCGATGCGGCCTATGGTTGGAAAGTAATAACTCAACTTTATGACTCAAGGTGAGGCCTTACGACATTTAGATAACTCCTTTGACTGGTAAATATTGTCTCCAGTGTTAATATGTCGTAAAGCAATTTTCAATAGTATATTTTTTTGTCAGAATCAAACAACTTTCACAATCTTCAACTCAACTTACCTTGAGTTCCGTCGCTGTAGTTTCTTGTTGGGCGATTGAGTTTGCTGCCATACCAGTGCTGGTTAAAGTCTTAAAAACACAGGAACCGGATGGGCCCTGGGTACCATTGAACCCAGATGGTCCACGAAGGCCCCGAACACCAGGTAATCCTGATGATCCTGCAGGGCCCTGAGTACCATTATATCCTGGAGGTCCGGGAGGTCCGGACAACTGCAATGATTCGCATTGTAACAATAACAATGATGGTCATGATGATCAGGATAACAGTGGTAGAAAAACTTAATAATAGCATCGTAGAAGAAGAGAAAAATGTCATTTAATTCTTACTTTCTCTTCAACCATAACATTTCAACTCAATGAATATATTGTTGACGTTTCGATAGCTTTTAAAACGTATTCTTTGGGTGTCTGGATCGAATTTTCTGATTGGTTGTTGTGTTAGAGAACTAGGACATCCCAGAAAAGTTTCATGGTATGGGGGAAGTTATATTTATTTATTTATTTATTTTAATTTAATCAACATTAATTCAAGAAAAATTTGTACAGAACTAAACTTACATTACTCTACTTATATTACTCCCAGAAAAGTTTAATGGTATAAGGTAAGTTATATTTACTTACCATGCGCTTTTTTACCATGTTAGGCTGGATTGGGGTAAATACGTTTTCCTTGCTAGTGTGTAGTTTTATTAAGTCTCTCTTTCCTTGTTTCTTCAGATCGATACAAAATGAATAATGATTTTTCTCAATTTAAAATGGTGTCGTTTACAATTTCTTAGAATTTGATTGCCAGTAATGTTATTGTACTAAGAAATCCAGAACTTTTCAACAACTTAATTCGAAACCTCCATAGTATGAATGGATTTTATCGATAATACGACGTGCTTGTTTACCATCTTGATGCATTAAGGTGCACTCGTTTCCCCTTTTCAAGCGCATTAATGCCAAATTTCTCACTTCCGCATTTCTGGATCAGATTATTTATTATGCAAAATCCCTCTCTCCCGCATTTCTTTAGATCCAAACAAAACTTAGATATTGTAAGAAACTCTTAGTCTCTTAAGAATCTATATTAATAAAAGAAGTTTAAGTCTGCACTTGGGTTGAGTTTGAAATGCTTAAGATAAAGTTTGTTTTTTTCTAAATATTTCTTTAAACTTTTGCGCTCAAAAAAAAAAATTATTTGCAAAAATATTGTTTTGGACCCGACCCAGACTTTTTTGCACCTTTCTTTTTAATTTTTTTAAAATTATACATATTACTATTACATCACTGTGGAGTGTCAACAATAGGATTTTAACAATTAGGCAAACGTCTACAACTTAAATGGCTTTTATTTCCCCCAAGGTAAATACACCATCCAGCGAAACTTGCGTGAAATTACAAAGTCTGGTCATCTGAGTTTTCAAAAATTCGAAAGGAAAATTCTATAAATCTTTTGAAATTAACAGTACAATTTCTAAACTGAGAGTTTGGCATTATTGTTCGCACTGAATGCGTTTGGCTTGAAGTCATCACCAGCACTTTACCACCGGCCACAGAACTTACGGCGTTTTTAACATACGTTATTATTGTCCGAAAAAGCACTTTTCTGGCGGCTGAGCTATCCTTTACCAAAGCTTTTTTAGTTTTTATGCTTTGTATATTTTCAATAGCGTAAAAATACTTTGATTTCTTTCACGAACGCGGCAAAAAAGCGTTGCGAACATAGCAATGGCTTCTCGATTTTAATTGGCTGCTTTCATTTGTTTATTTCAGCGTGCTAAAACACACCAACCGACAAAGTGATAATATTTAAATTCTTAGCATCGTCTCGATAAGCTTTCGCTCGATCAAAAATTGACTACCGCTATACTCGAGAAAAAGAAAAAGATCCGATCAGGCGGGTTGTGGCTTCACTAGAAGGACATGAGATATCTTAGAACACAGAAGGAGGTAGTTTGTATCTCAAGCCAAGTCGACTGGACCGCCCTTACGAAGTCTTAAATACGTAAAAGTTTTTATCGATGATCAAAGGAAACATCGCTGACTCGGTCTTTTTTTCGCGGTGAATCATTGTTGGTTTCAGGAGAGAATAACCACTAATTTAGTTTTAAGAGGCATTACAATACATCTGAGAGCTTTTGTATTTATTCGATCACTGCGATTAATGAAAAAACAAACAAAAAAACGAACACAAACACAAAATTGCTCTTACCGAATTTTTTTGTAGAGCCAAGAGGATCCTCTCCAACTCCTGAACCTTCTTTTCGATCTGCGACTTATCTGGCAGAGTAAATAGTTTAATACTTGTAAATGGAAAAAGAAGAAAAATGATTCAACGCAGAGGGTTTGATTTATTATATACCTGCATTTTATACAAATAAATCTCATGACTATTTGTCGAACATTTTCTTTGTTTCGCTTTCAATCCTCGCATGTTTGAGATAGCAACAAATAAGGCCATTGATCACAATCCCATACATGTGATTTATCAATCCAAGAGTGATAGGTTTTTCAGTTACTTATTTTTCTCTTTTTGAATTGGCGTTTTGATTAAGAATAATTAATCTTTTTTTACAGCAATATGCTTGATGTGCCACACTCGCGGATCGGAGTTGTGTGAGAGCAAACCAATTAACTGTTAAAGAAATATGTTTTTCAACGCTTAGTTGTCACAACTTAGCCTCATCTAAATATCAAATCATCATAGAATTACCCATGTTGTTCATGATTACGACTAAGTACCATGATAGACAGATTGCCCCTTGTAAGCAATGTCATTTTCTTAGACTTTAAATCCTATACTAATCATCAGTGCGGAGAAAGCTCTAGTAAACAAAGGTCAAGCATTTCAAACTTTGTACGAAATTCTTCAAGAAGTAATTTTTTAACTTGGAGATGAAAATTTTTATGCGATGGTAGTTGGTTGATAAATGGGGCTTTTAACTAAAAAAAGAACGTGGCTTTTGTTGACCCAATTTCGTGGAATCTTAATAATAACAATACTCAAATCATATCGAAACGGAAATTTCGCTAATTTTCTCTTCGGACAGGATATTAAATGGTCGAGACCGAAGTAAAGTATTGTTTACTTTATCGTGTCGTACGCGTTTGACTAATGCCACTTTTATAATTTCGATGAATCAAGACCTACGAGTGTTTACTTACAACAGGAAGGAGCAATGGTAGCCTTACCTGTCGAAGCCTCGCTCCGTGCCGTCATGATTGCCACAGCTAAAACCAAAGTGGCAAGGGCTGTTAAGAGCGAAGCAACAGCGATGGCAGATGGGATAGAGAATAATGGGTTATGCTTCACTGTATCAGAATCTTTATACGGCAGTGTTTCCACGTTTGGCTTTGCCTGTGGAGTGTCCTTTCTGAAAACTACATCGTCATAGGTTACGGCGTTATCTTTCTGTTTAGATTCCATTTCGAAAGAAATGTTCTCCTGCCCGATCTCGATCTTAGTATCCATCATTGGGTCCCTTTGGAGAGTACGGCGCAATAAAGAGATACTATTAAAAAAAACAAAAAACAAAAAACAAAAAAAAAAATCCATCATTGGGTGCTATGCTTGTGCCGTTTGTGAAACAGATTAACTTTAGACTCTTCTTGGGGCGAAACATGCTTAGGCAGACCAAAGAGATGCTGAAATACGATGTGATATGATCATATGATCGTCTCTGATTGATGAGAATAGGAAAAGCTGAAAATAGGATAATGACAGGAAGTATTTGTTTGGAAGTAAGTTTATAGATTGTGCAATAAAAGATTGAACTCACCTTAAATGATGATGAAAGCATTATTGAACAAAATCATTATGCTTATCCAGGTTATCACTATCGACCCCACTTTCCAGTGTACAGTGAGATATCAAGGTAGAAGCAAATGAGGTATAGAAGGTTTTGTCTTGATGTTTTAGTCTTCAATGGGCTGAAGTCAAACCTAAATTTAAATTTCTCAACTTAAATGATCCACTGGCTACGTATAAGCCACCTTAGATTACATTTAATGCTAGGATAATTTGAGAGGTGACATGGATCATTTTCCGAAATAGTTACTTTAAAGGCATTGAGAAGGATGAGAAAGAAAATATTTAAAGGCAGAGCGAGATATTGTAACCATTTTTTTCAACATTGTTTTCATAGTCCCATCAATTACACAAATCCTCACCTACATTTGGCGGAACTCTTTTTTTCCCTTTTTTTTAGCACCATGCAATAGTAGGCAATTTCAAATGCAGTCAACTGTTTTTGCTCTCAAATTAAGCATTATTTGAATCTCTTAAGCTGGGCTTCGCTATCTTTTATGCGGGTTGCAGGGGGGAGGGGGTGTGGAGTTCGTGCAAAATCCACCCAATCCATTTCACTCGTTTGGAAGAAGGGACGCCATTTTTACTGCTTCATGAAGTTTCTTAGTCCGAGAGAGTTTTACTGAGCGTTATGAAATGAACATCGTTCAAGACCGTCAGTTCCTCGAGTTCAATAGAGCACAACTAAAGTCCTCACTGTGGCCCTATTGTTAATTGATTACTTTATGAATTTGAATCATAGAAATACAACGTTATCTTTGCTCGACTAAAAAGCAATGTTTTGAATACTAAAGTGAACATGATTACCAAGAAATGTGGGAGCCGTGTAAAATGATGTGACTTTTACATACTAGACGAAAAACATACACAAAACTGAAGAAAAGTCATATTGTTAAGTTATAATTTTATTTTTTTCACATCAAGTTTCCTTTGAGAGCCATATTTCCGACAGTTATAACATGTCAGTCGCTTAAGTATCGGTGATTTTTGGTGTTATCCGCTTGTGGTTGCTAGTACTCCTTTTTAACTTGATATACTAACAAATACCGCTTTTTCGTCCGTTTAGTATAAAATACAATATGAAACAAAATATTTTTGGAAGCTATTCTAAGGGACTGAAGTCTATATTTAGCATTGATAACAAACATAAGTGCTGATTTAAGTATATGAAAGCAACGGTTCGTAGTAAAACTGAGAGGTTTTCTGGGTAACATGACCACTTAGTTTCACAAAACTTTCTTCCACTCCCATCTCTGACGCTGACTATCTCAACGAAACTCTTGTTTTACTTCCATATACTTTCATTTTTAAGTGATATTTTGGATTTCTTATACAAAAAAATTGATGCAGCTAAGGACAACTTCTCTAAATCGATTTCACGCAAGAAATTGATCGCAATTAAATAATGGATATATGGTATAACAAGGGCGTAGCTAGGGGATTTCCCCAGGGTTCTTAGGTACCCACGTCGCGCGTCGTCTGTTGCCCCCTCCTCCCCCCCTCCCCCCATTTATATGCGTTATTGTTTTAGGTTATAATAGGTACCCTTTGTTTGACGCTGTGAGCCCTTTTTAAAAGACCTGGCTACGCCCTTGTTTAAAGATGGACAAAGTTTGTACGGGAAAGGACTCAAGATTAACCCTAACCCTAACCCTAACCCTAACCCTAAGCAATTATTTGCGGTATTGACCGAGTGGTAAGAAGGTAAATAAAGCTAGGGCAAAAGAACGGGCGCGAAAGTTAGTGGTGAAAAAGAAACCGCGGTTCTGATTAAATAAATCATGTACACCTTTGAATGAGTATGAATGACAGGAAAGTCTCACCCTATTAAATTTTAGATCTTTTTGAATTGTTACTTCGACATCAGGTAAAGTAAACACAATATCGCTAAATAGGGTGATTCCAACTGAGTGTGGAAAGTAATGCTACTTTGCTTTGGTTTTATAGTACTTCGCAATATAATTGGTGTAGAACTGAAACTCACACCATACTTTAAATCAGTCAGATTGAAAACTAAATCCAATCGCGATCTTGGTCTCTTGCGTTTTCTCACACTTAGGGCATACAACCTGTTGTTACTCCTCCTCCTGATTATGCTCCTTTGACTTTCCTCTGATTTTGGTTTTACAACACTCAACTGAAATGCCCTCTAAAAGAAAACCTAGTTCACTGGGCATATTTGAAAAATAGAATTAAGGTTAAACCACTAAATTGTTCTTCGTCTCGTTTCTGATTCAACACTTTATTATCTTCTTTACAAAGAGTCCTGTTCATTAAATGGCTTTCCGCTTTTCCTCTTATGACTGACACTCCCAGTAGTGTATATTGCAATACATCGTTGGTTCTCCAGTTGTTAGGGTAGCTTCGCAAGAGCACTTGTAGGTTATCTTTCCACCTGAGTTGACGCTTGATAATTTAGCAATTTTTGCGTCGTTTGTATCACAGTTTACGCCAATAAAGATTTTACCCTGGCAGGAAAAGAACATAATAAATATGATACTGATAATGATGATAAATTACGTCAAGAGTTCGAAATGTGGATGAGCAAAACATTTCTTTCCTCTTCAATGGGTCTACACACGACGTCGCATCAAACAGAATCAAACAGAATCAACTTTCACAATCTTCAACTAAACTTACGTTTGGTTCCGTCGCCGTAGTTTCTTGTTGGGCGATCGAGCTTGCTGCCGTACCAGTGCTGGTTAAAGTCTTAAAAACACAGGAACTGGCCCCGGGTCCAGGTGGACCCTGGGTACCATTGAACCCAGATGGTCCACGAAGACCCTGAACACCAGGTATTCCAGGCGGTCCTGCATGGTCCTGAGTACCGTTATATCCCGGAGGTCCGGGAGGTCCGGAAGGTCCGGCGGGTCCGGCGGGTCCGGCAGGTCCAACGTCTCCATTAGAACTGTTGACTCCAGGTGGTCCTCTGACGCTCGTGCTGCCAGTAGCATTTTTCACCTACTCAATTAAAAAAAAGCAACAACAACAACAATGATATTCACAGTAACCATTACCATGATGATAACAATGAAAATGATGATAGTTGTAATGACAATGCCAATTGCCGCAATTACAATAAGAATGACAGTGACAGTGACAATGACAGTGACAGTGAAAGTGAAAGTGACAGTGACAGTGACAGAGAAAGTGACAGCGTCAATGACAATGAAAGCGACGGTGTCAATGACAATGGAAATGAAATTGTTATTTACAGTGACAGTGAAAGTAACAGTACTAGTGACAGTGACAGTGACAGTGACAGTGACGGTGACAGTGACAGTGACAGTGACAGTGACAGTGACAGTGACAGTGACAGTGACAGTGAAAATAGAAGTGAAAGTGAAAGGTTAGTCAGAGGTTGATTCGAAATTCGGTACGAATGGCACCCAATAATACATTTAAGTATATGTACCTTTTGATCCAGTTGCATGATTCTTTTTTGAAAATGCAGAAACCTCTCATTTACGCTTGTATTCAGACCAGTCAAAGTTTGGGCAGCATCCTGTACTACGAGACGGATATCCTCTAGTTCTGTATTTTTGCCCTAAAAAATAAAACGGGCTAAATTATTGTGTTAGAGAATTAGTGGGCCTACAAGTTGGTGAAATTAGTAGAGCAGTCCGCGTTTTGCTTTTGAACATCATGATGACGGGGAGTGTAACAGTGAGAGATTCAGATAACGAAACTTACCTCGTTTTTCATGTTTTTCATTTTTTCTTCCATCTACCATAAAGTAAGAAACTCGTGTTAAACTAAGCGCACCGATAGTGATTTTTTAATATAGATGGAACTGGAAATGGTTGAATTTAAACTTGCCTTTATCGCTAGCTCCTTCAACTCTGCTGAGACCTAACACAAGGAAGAAAAGAAAAGAAAAGAAACCATTTAACATTATATCATTTTTTAAATAAATGTTTTATTGTTATTGATGATTTACAATCATTATCATTATTATTATGATCAAGATGATCATTACGATTATTAAAGAAGGCGAATGAATGACAAACTTACGTTTTTCTTCAGTTCTTTTACATCCCCTGAAACCTATAACAATAAAAAAAAATGCAAATTAATATTCGTGATCAAGTTTCTCTGTAGAATAATACTCTCTTCTCATTTATTGGTCATAATGATTTAATGACGATGATGGCTATATAGGTGCTCTTCTTCCAAAATTGGTTAAAAAAATCAGGAGAACGCTGATAATGTCTGTGATAATGACACTTAAGATGATCTATAGCAATGTTTATCAGTCTCCCCCAGGCACACAACAGTCTCGGATTAGAAATAAAATTTAGATCATCACACTGCAGAAGTTAAAACAGAAGACATGCAGTGTTGTTAACACAAAAACAATGCCTTCAGCCTGCGCTCCAGGGAATTATTAAAGCTCTGTTTAAAATATGTATATTTCTGTTCCATTACAATCAACAACAATCAGGGAGTTGAAAGTCCTTTTGGGGCCTTTAGTCTTATGTACATATATGTATCCATGTATTTCACATCAGTGCCCTTTTGCTTTTAACTGACCACTGCTAATGATTTAGAATTACTCCTACCGAGTAATCTCTTAATGCAGAGAGGTTCCAAACCAACTCTTGCATATTCTTTTGAAGTTCTGACGTTTCTAGAAAGGGGGAAACAATAAGAAAAACATAGAAAATGTAAACAAAATGAATTGAATTAAAATAGTGTAACAATTTTGAAATTAAAAAAAGCATCATAAGCCTTCGAAAAATCTCATGGAAAAAATATCTTGGACCATTAATTAAATGCTGCATTCAGCAAATTTCTGAGGCATACAATTAAAGAAACTAGAGTAATTGAGGCTGATCGATTTCGAAATGTGTGCGGAAACGTTTTGGCCGGTTAATCACCACATTTTCTTTCACTTTCGAAGTATGTTGCTATTTCAGTCAAAGTGATAATTGGCGACAATATATAATAAGCTGAGCTGGGTTTTAAAGTAAGAACACATTCGGAAATATTTTGACTGATCTAACCCTCGTGTTGGTCCTTTTTATGATCCAGGCCTGTTTGTAAATGGATACTGTAAAGGATATCGACAACTCAAAGCGAGTAAATCATCCCGCGTAGACTAATCCATCTCACTAATCCAAAGCGGCAACGTCCAAATTATACTTCCTGTTAGCACTAATTATATATTTTGTTCAGATAGGCCCCGAAACGATGATGGTGAAGTTCTCCCTACGCAGGCGGAGATGGCGATGATTTTGATCACTGGGGTGATGTGAATGCGAAGATGGTTGATCTCGTTCGAAACAGTATGTCTACATGCGGACACGGTATTGCCGGATGTGAGCCAGGCTAAGACCTGGCACCCTCTCTGCTTGCCGTTGCTGGCGTTTCTTCTTATCCCCCTCCACGCCTTCTTTTTTCTTTCTTTCATTTTTTTTTTTCACACTACACATTTTCTGTTAAGATTAAATTTCTCAGCGTAATAAAGTAAAGACGGGCCGTGAGAGATTAAGCTACAATAGATTTAACATGCGCAAACCTTAAGTCATAACCCTTTGTTTTACTTGTGTGATATTTCAAAACAACTAAATCTCATGAATATTTGTCGAACATTTTCTTTGTTTCGCTTTCATCCCTCGCGTGTTTGAGATAGCAACAAATAAGGCCATTGCACACAATCCCATATATGTGATTTATCAATCCAAGAGTGATGGGTTTTTCAGTTATCTATTTTTCTCTTTTTAAATTGGCGTTTCCATCAAGAATAATTAAATGTGTTTTTAAAGCAATAAGCTTGATGTGCCACACTCGCGGATCCTAGTTGTATGTGAGCAAACGAATTTACTGTTAAAGAGATATGTTTTTCAACGCTCAGTTGTCACAACTAAGCCTCATCTAAATATCAAATCATGCAGACATTATTAGATTACGACTAAGTACCATGATAGACGGATTACCCCTTGTAAGCAATGTCATTTTCTTAGACTTGAAATCCTATACTAATCACCAGTGCGGAGAAAGCTCTAGTAAATAAAGGTCAAATATTTCAAACTCTGTACGAAATTCTTCAAGAAGTTATTTTTTAATTTGGAGATGCGATGGTAGTTGGTTGATAAATTGGGCTTTTTACTAAAAAAATAACGTGGCTTTTATTGACCCAATTTCGTGGAATCTTAATAATAACAATACTCAAATCATATCGAAAAAGTTTCTCTAATTTCCTCTTCGGACAGGAAATTAAATGGTCGAGACCGAAGTAAATTATTGTTTGCTTTATCGTGTCGTACGCGTTTGACTAATGCCACTTTTAAAATTTCAACGAATCAAGACCCACGAATGTTTACTTACAACAGGAAGGAGCAATGGTAGCCATATACCTGTTGAAACCTCGCTCCGTGTCGTCATGATTGCCACAGCTAAAATCAAAGTGGCAAGGGCTGTTAAGAGCGAAGCAACAGCGATGGCAGATGCGATAAAGAATAATGGGTTATGATTCACTGTATCAGAATCTTTATACGGCTGTGTTTCCACGTTTGGTTTTGCCTGTGGAGTGTCCTTTCTGAAAACTACACTGTCTTAGGTTTCGGCGTTATCTTCTTGTTTAGATTCCATTTCGAAATAAATGTTCTCCTGCCCGACCTCGATCTTAGTATTCATCATTGAGTGGTATGATTATGCCGTTTGTGAAACAGATCATCGGGTGGTATGATTATGCCGTTTGTGAAACAGATCCACTTTAGACTCTTCTTGGGGCGAAACGTGCTAAGGCAGACCAAAGAGATGCTGAAATGCGATGCGATACGATCATATGATCATCACTGACCCGATGATAGAGCAAAGATTGACTGGTTCATGAACTGTCTTAAAATAGACTAATGTCAGAAAGAATTTGTCTCGACGTAGGCTTATAGATTGTACAATAAAGGATTGAACTGACCTTAAATGATGATGAAAGCATTATTTAACAAGATGATTATGCTGTCTTGATATTGATTCAGGTTATCACTATCCGACCCACTTTCCAGTGTACAGTGAGATATCAAGGTGGAAGCAAATGAGGTATAGAGGTTTTCATTTTGATGTTTTAGTCTTCGATGGGCTGAAGTCAAACCAAAATTAAAATTTTCTTGCCTTTAATGATCCACTGGTTTCGTAGAGGCCACCTTTGACTGCATTTAATGCTTAGGTAATTTGAGAGGTGACACGAAACATTTTCCGAAATAGCTACAGTACATGACAGTGTGGCAAAATTGGTGCCTAGCTCGAAATATCGACGATAAAATGGAGTGTTTCACTCTAGGAATTTTGGATAAATAAATGATGATAAGTGTTCGACGAGAATTCATCAATTTATTTGACATATGCTGTAATTGTCTTGCGTTGTTAAATGGTGTTAAACGATAAAATTACAATTATAGTTAATCTACAATATCGTAAGGGTTTCCTGTATTAGTGTTGGAAAGAAAAGGAATGGAAATATTATTTTATTCTAAGTCATTTAATGTAAATTATAAAAAGGGCAGGTTGATTACTTCGTACTCCTTCTTGGTGGTCTTATCTTAAAGGTTGAGTTTAATCACGTTCTTCTTTTGAGTTTGGCCACGTTCACCTAGCGAGTTTAATCACGTTTTCTTCGTTGTGATCGTGAGGTTGACATGGAACTCGTGATAAGCCGTGTTCTTAAATAAGTTAATTTGTTAGTCCAGGAAGAGTAAATCTCCCTGGTAATAGATCGCGTTCGACACCTTCGTGTTCCCAGAGGTAATTTAAGGGTAAACAGGTGATGTCCCTCATGTTTTCGCAACAAGAAGCAATTTGGGGGCGGTACTTGAGAGCGCCTTTCTTCTTTAACTCTTGTGACCAAGATGTTGTTATGTAACAATCTTTTAAGGCGATTTTCTCTTAAGATACACTTTTAGGTATAAATAACACTCTACACCAAGGTTATTTGTAATTTTTATATTGTCGATCTCGTTTCTGTTCTGGCCGATCTCAACCGTAAAGATATGAAAATTAGGGAAGAAATTGATTTTGTAACTGCGTAGACAACCCTAAGGTGCTTACTCAGTATGTGGGAACTATAATACGTAGTCAAGCGTGATTCGCTAGTTGAGATTGGACGATGACGACACAAGAAGATTGACGGCTTAGAAATATCATCCGCAGTGTCACCTTTATAAGCGGAGACTCTAGTTTTCTCTGATATATTGAAGCTAGTTCCCATTGTAACAACTTGAGAAGAAAATTAATTAAAGAAGGATCAACCAAACCACAAACGAGTGTTAGAGAAATTAATTCTAACAATGGACCTGTCTTGAGACAGACGACGTGGAACGCATAACACCAGTTGCTTGGGGCGGAATTTAGATTTGGCATAGACGAAAACACTATTTGATTGGATTGATTTAACTGATTCTTTGCTGAAAAAAATACCGTCGTCTCCTCAAGAGGGAGACTTCTTGTTAGCTCTTCTAAAAATACAATTATTTTCTGGAGCCAAGTGCTTCATCCAAGGGTAAATCTCTGACTCTTTGTCCAGTGTCATACTTTCCGAGAGAGCGACATATACCGCAACTAAGGAAGACTAAACGCGAAAATCAGTAAGACCGATAACTATTTGTTGGGAATTAGATAATTGCCTGACAACACAATGTTTTTCCCGATAAACTCGCGCTGAAATCACTCACTCACGATAGAATTTTAAACAGATATATTTGTGTCTCACGATGTCCCGATTACGATTACAACACACTCTTCGATTTCTAGAACAAAAGATACAGCAAATTGTACAATGTGTTCTTTGATTGGCTTAAGTTACTAGCGATGACAGATTCAATGCCTATCCCTTTCCGGTCAACTAAACAATTCTATATGCATTAAAATGTTTTGATTACGTAAACACACGATTTCCGACAATTCTTTAACAAGCCAATGCTTCAGAAAATGTTGCGCAAAAATTAAGCAAAGACTGATTAATTATAAAAAGCTACCTTAAAGGATTGGCGTAACCTTTTTCGTTGTAAAAGGGCACATGCGTTATACTGTACTTTTTTAAGGAGCATGAGACATCTAAGACACACGGCCATAAATTAAGACAATCACTTGTCTTTTTTTTTTTTTCTTCTCAGTCGAATGTTCACTTACAATCATTCTTGCATAACGTGATATCTTGAAGCCCTTTTCTTTCCCACTTTTTTTTTGTCTTTAGTCTAAATCATGTCTTTTTCCATTATCAGGTTTGCAATTTATGGTGATGATTCTTGTTTTGAGCCCCAAATTCCTAAGGGAGTTGTCTATGCAACGGGTCATAGAGGTGCAAGTCTACCTACCCTGAAGAGCGCCATGATCCGTTGGAAAAGTCGAGGAGGTGTTGAATGCGTGAGACTTCATCATGACCAAAGCTAAAACCAAAGCTGTTATAGCCGTGAGGAAGGCTGTGGTGCCAACTGCAATTGATATGAACAGAAGTCGCCGAGTTACGTCTGTATTTGATTGCCAGGCATCTATAGGCTGGGATCGTTCTTGTTCGTTAATCTCCTCTCTTTCTCCGAACTTTCCAAACCAACCGGTGTTTTTTTCAGTCACGGTAGCTGAGTTATTACTTGTTTCTGCACTACTTCCCTTTTTGATCAGCTCCATCTCGGCGAAAAAATGTCCTTTCACCCACCGTCTGCCTAAATTAATTAGTGATTGTGGATTGAGGATGCTAATTATCTTTCAGTCGTACTTTGCCCTTTAAGTCTAAAATCGATTGCTCTCGTTCAATGGTGGATTAGTGGTAATTAAATAAAGCGCAGTTCTCAAAGGACCATTCACTCTTGAAAAGCATCGAGCTGTCGCAATTAAAATTGATAAGTGATTTACGTGTGCTCTTTTAATTACATAAACCGACAGAATACGAATTGTTTGAAATTTGCGCATGATGAAACGCATTGTTTATTATTCTTTACTTATACTGGGAGTTTAACCTGAAATCATCAATCAAATCCTTTCATTATTTTACTTTTTTAAAGGTACATTATAAGTCTGTAATTTAGTACTGCTTTGGGAACATCTCACTTTTATTGTGAGGCATGTTGATGTCAATGAATACTTCACCCATAGGATTCCTTCTTGAATAATTTTTTTCAAAATTGTTTTCCAAAAAATTGACTATATCAGTTTTGATAAGCTTAGTTTGAGCTGAAAACTGCAATCACTCCACTCGTCGAAAAGTACCGATCAGATTATGAATAACGAAGGAAAATCGGTCTTAATTACAAACCAGTGACTTGAATGAGATTGACTGTGCTGACAAGATTCTAATTGCGGTACAGCAATGCTGCAGTGACATAAGAAATCCGGTATGAGGCCAAGTACACTGAAGGTGCCAACAATGACAGACAAACGCATTAAAAGAAAAAGAAAAAAAACGTGCTTTTAAAACTATTTTGACTCCAAAAATTCATGCCAGTGTCAACAAAGAGTATGATTGGCATGTGTACGGTAGCGTCGCCGATGGAACACATTAAGTTTTTTTTTATTTCTGAGCTTTGCGGCCTTTTTGTTGTCGTCTAAGAATTATTTTGACTCTGTATTACAATTTCTACTTATCACATAATTATACTACGAGCCACATACAATAAAAATAGGCAAACATTGGCAATAATATGTCAGTGAAAACAGTCAACAGTACAACCAACAAATGAACTTCATTCGCTGCTTTGTCTTTCCCCGACACATTATTGCCAATGTTTGCCTATGCATAACTATGAAAAAAGTTGGTAATTAGGGAATATGGCATATTCCCTAATTATGAATTCTTTTGTAGCCACCAGGTCATTTCTGAAATTGAGATGAACAGAATTCTAAAGATTTAATTTTCTGCCAAGGGGAAGTAATAGAGTTTAATACTGACTTGAAAACGAAGAGAAAAAATATTGCAATGGTCAGCCATGTGTCATAGAATTCAGTTGAAGATTCGAATCATCAATTGAATTCATGCGTCTTTTGCACTTGACAGGAAAATTATTACACCTCAGCACAGTACTTCTGTACTGTACTTCACAAGCGGCAGCACAAAAAATGACTAACCCAACGGGGTTGTTTTTTCTTCTGCTCTTTCACTCTGCCTGTGGACTTAAGCTTAAATTGGCAGACTATTCTCAGGTTTTTCGCCACTAACTGCAACTGTGTAAATTCGACAGTAATAAAGCATCAACGATTGGTGAAACAGCAAAACTAATTTAGGACTGCTTAATTTGTTCGTCCTATGGCCGCTATTTGAAAACTCCATTATCTTTGACACAAAATATCATGTTAAGTGAACAGTTTTTAAACCCCGCACGGTGTTGGGAGAACACGAGAAAAGCGGAATAACTTGAACATGACACCTTAACATTACTTGCAGGAGGCGCAGCCGAGTGATTAACAAGCTTTTTGAGAACGCATTGGCACCGATAATTCGAGTTGAAATTGTAAAGAATACCGACCAGAAATAACGGAATGCAAGATTATGATGAGGGCTCAAAGTGCTACTGAAGAATACTGCAAGTTCTACGGAGTACATGCCAAAAATGTGGCCAGAATTGATCTTGCGATTGTGCCTGACAATCTGTACGGAAAGTCTCGTGAGTCCGCAAGCCTAAGAAGCAGTTTTAAAATTGTCTGAGCTTGTTTAGCGAAATGATGGTCACTTGCAGATTTTTCCTTATGATATTTATTGCTATTATAATATCTTAACATTAAATTCTTAAATAACATTATTAGATCGCATTATGACAAAAGCATCAAAATCGAGGGACAGCAATATCGGGCCATATTGTGTATACACTGGTTCAAATGCCGTTCAGATATATATATATTTTTTTTTTTTTTTTTCAACGCGGTACACTGTTCTCTTTTAACCAAATTTGTTTCTGTTCCCTCTGCTAAAACTTGAAGAAATTAATTTGATTACACTATGGTCAGAAAAGCATGCTTATTTGATGTAACGTCGAGCGACTACAGTCATTGTCTCAAGAAGGACTGCGTTTCAATAAATTCGTGTCTTCGACCACAGTTTTCTATTGTCCCGCCTTTCAGAACGCTTCCTGGAGCGCGTTAGCGGTACAATTATGGCAGCAGGCGACATTTTTTTCGCTTCGCTGTCGCCATTTTGTTTGTCTACATTGGTTCACGCAATTTTTAAACGTCACCCGATGGAACCTGAGATCAAGGCTGAAGTCTACGGTGGCCCATAGAGGACATGCCATATTTTTTTTAAATTTTATTTTATTTTACTTTATTTTATTTGTTTATCGCGCGATAACTGATAAATTATTGCGCGATAAATGATAAATTATCGCGTGATAAATGAAAAGTTAGTGCGCGATAAATAAAAATTATCGCGCGATAATTTATCATTTATCGCGCAATAAATGGGAAAAATGTTAGGTCACTTAATCGGCTGTTACGCACGTTGTTTCCGTGGACGACAATGGTTGCCACAGTTTAAGGAGATATGTTTTGAGGTCAATAGTTCATTTTATTTACATAAAGAGATTAATTAGCAGTACTTTGCAATACTTCTACGACACATAGCTCTGTGAATCAGTACAGTAAACCTTGATTTTGCGAAATCTTACAAGACACTTTCAGGGATGACTGTCAGTGTCTGAGAACGAGAGTGGATTATCTAATCCGTCTCGTTTCGCTAATTACAGTAAAATCAGCAGCCAACAATTTTTTCGCTTCGCTGTCGCCATTTTGTTTCTACTGACCTTAAAACATACCTCCTCAACTGTGGCAGCCATTGTCGTCCACGGAAACAACGTGCGTGACAGCCGATTACGTGACCTAACATGTTTCCCATTTATCGCGCGATAATTTTTCATTTATCACGCGATAATTTTTCATTTATCGCGCGATTATTTCCATTTATCCGTCAAACCTAAATAAATATTAGGTGGCCATGATTCCCAAGAAATGTGTAAGCCCTGTAAATGTGACATCTACATACTGGATGAAAAACATACAATCCTTTTTAATTTGATATTACTCCAATATATTTTCTTTTTTTAAGAGATATTTTGGATTTCTCACATTGAAATTTGATGCAGCCAGGGACAAATTCTCGAAATCAAGCAAGAAATTGATCGCGATTAGATAATGCATATATGTTATAACAGGGGCGTAACTGGGGGGAGGGGTTTCTCTGGAGTTCCTAGGCACCCGTGTCGTCCCATCTTCCCCCCTCCCTTTGTAAGCGTCTTTCTTTTTTGCCTTACTAGGTGAAACACGGCATGAAGGTGGATACGACAATCTGGTGAGTACCCCCTGTTTGACACAGTGTGAGACCCGAATTGAAAAATCTAAGCTATGCCCCTGTCTGTACGGGAAAGACTCAATATAATTCTTTTCGGTATTGACCGATAGGTGAGAACGTTAATAAAAAGACAACGGGCGCGAAAGTTAGTGGTGAAAAAGGAACCGAGTTTCTGATTTAATAAATCATGTACACCTTTGAATGGGTATGGATGACAGGAGAGTAGGTTAGCCTATTAAATATTAAATATTATTTTCTTCACAAAAAAACCTGTTTATCAAATGGCTCTCTGTTTTTCCTCTTACAGCTGACACTCCTAGTAGTGCATGCAGCAAAACATCTGCGTTTCCAAACTTGTTTCCACTTGTAGGTTCTCTTTCCACCTGAGATGGTGCTTGATAATTTAGCAGCTTTTGCATCACTTGTATCACAGTTTACACCAATAAACATCTTACCCTGCAGAAAAAATACACTTAATGATTATATTAACAGTGATGACAATAATGAAAATGATACATGTGTCAAGAGTTGGAAATGCGAAGACCTAAACCATGTATTTCCTTTTTGTGATTAGGTAAGGGTAAATGTTACACCATTCATGATGTAACTTGTACGCGGCCGACGACTAGAATCCGAGGCATTCATTGTGCACCATGTTATTATAAGAGTAGCCTTCAAATGTAGGAACCCAACAAAGGAAATACGCGTTCTTTTTTCAATACTGAGGTCTAAATGTATACGCTGAGAATAAACAACGCATGACTAGGTTCTTATGCGGGCAGGTCGTTCGCACATCATCTCTTTAGTTTATTTATTTATTTATTTTATTTGATCGAGAAACAGAGTTAGCAGTTGTTTTTGAAAATATATATTGGCAAACCTTTCTTCGTTCCATGAAGGGGTAAGGAGATCATTATTTGCAGACTTATAAAACTTACCGTAGATATCCTAAAGGGTACGAAATTGTAAAGAACGCATTTCAATTTACATCTAGCGGTGAAATGAACCTGCCCAATAAGTTAGTGCTGAAGGCCGTCATAAGTTGATAAATGTCTCCTTTTTATATGCTAAAACATCAACTCGCCAGAAAGTGATGAAAAGTAAAGACTTCAAAGCATCGAAATGAACTTGGGAGTTCAGTACACTTCGAATCTCAAAAGCGAGATGGACTAACGCTGGAAATTGAAAAGGAAGCTTGTTGCCTCTGAGACTTTTCGATATTTGGACTACTGTTTGTACCGATAAATATCATTTTAAGTGTTAATATGTCCTAAAAATATTTTTAAATAGAAGTTGTTTTCATTTCAGAACCAAACAGCTTTCAGAATTTTCAAATGAATGCTACGCGAATTTTCTGGCCGTGAAGCTCAGTAAACAACTATTTCACTGATAAATCTATCGACTGGTTTCCGTTTATACGACAGACAGCTGCTCGTTTTCACCTCTAAACAGTAGATTTAAGCGGTTCTATGGAAACAGGCTTGGCCTCTAGATTTTTCTTGGCCATTTTGTCTTCCTTTCTTTACGATAGCGTTTATCATCTACTAATCCCGACAATTTTGCATATCGACTTAAAGCGTGTTCTGCATTTCTTATCGTAAATCGTTATTTCTGAGGAAAACTTTTTGAGTAAAAATACCAATTGCTTCCCTAAAAATCCGGTAAAGAAAACCAAAACGGGCTGGTTTTTGCATGAAAATGACGTTGATACCACTCTTCTAGAGACTGAAAATGTAATCAACAAAACGTTTATGCCGCGAAATGATGCTTAGAGGATTTCTTTAAATCTATATATCTTCGGAATAACTTCCTTCATTGCGACATTTAACCTATCTACTTTTAAACTTGAGAAAAAATCCAGGGAGCCCCTCTACGTTCAGTTTAAAGATCAAAAGTGTTAAAGCTTCCTAGAGTTCTTTTTACTGGGATACCTGTGGTAGCCCAGTCATAAAATGCCTTTGTTTTTTTGTCGTCTTTTTTTTTTTTTTTTTTTTTTCCTCCGCCACAAAATGGAAAAATTGCGCAATAGTACCCAGTGGTCATTGGGCCCTCAACACCATGACAACTAACTGTGATCCAATGAGGGTGAAGGTGTTCACATGCTGATCACGTGTTATCTTGATGATGATTGACGTTGTCATGCACGGACAGGTCCGGGTCACATGACGAACACGAGATTTTTGCTTAGAAAACTCTTCTGTCGGTCGTTTTGTATTTCAACGTGTTCTGATTACGATCACTTGAAGCATTATAGCGCAAACGCTCGAAATACTTACAGACGCATACACAAGTCGTATTGTTCGCGGCCAATCCACACTAAAAGATGTTATTGAGCGGTAATTTTGGACTGGATTGAGTCGCGAATTGTGTATCCGTTGTAGTTTCTGGTGATTTCTGCCGTTTTAAGCTTGCTTTACCATCACTGTTATTCACATCATCTACTTTTGTTACGTTGGTAAAATCTGTACAGACATCACACAAACCAACTCGCACACAAAGTAAGAAGAGTATATTGAAGGCTTGAAATTATATTATGATCGATTTTCATCAAGAAATGGGCCAGGAATTTTCCACAATAGTGCAAATAATCGTGAAGGCTGATCGAGGAAAAGCGATTGCGTGACGCTCGGTAAGCTGTAAGATGACATGTTATTATTTACCAGACGTAAAAACTCTTCAGATTCTCAGTCTGCATTTTGTACCCACTCTGCAGTCTCCAGTCTTTATTTTGTATCCGGTCTGCTGACTGCATTTTGTACTAACAGGTATCTGTGGCACCAATACAGTTTATTTTTGGTTACATTTATTCGCACAACACACATAATCTACCACAAAATACCTGTGTGTGAGGTAATTCGACATTTTCGTTCTTTTCCACGTTAATACTCTTCTTTCCTTTTGTAAGAATGTAGACCACAAGTAATCCACCCACCCTACAAAAAATAACTCTTGCATACATAGCATGCCTATGTTTTGAAATAGGTGTATGCCCTTAGCCACACTTGAGCTCACTATTTCAGTATACTAATCCGACACCCGTAGTATCACTACACTTGATTCCAAGGATCCAGTACCATCCAGGTATCCCAGTTACCCTGCTCACAGGGTCTAGTATGATTTTGAAGAACCAATAATAGATAAAGTTTGGGAACAAATTTTTAATAAAACAATTAATTCTTTTTTCTGTACTATAGAGAGCTGATATGTGACTTAAGTTTGGTTCTGTCACTCGCACTTCTTATCTAGCGAACGAACCTGCTATCATTCCAGAGCTGGATAAAGTCTTGAAACACAGAAACTGGTCCCGGGCCCAGGTGATTCCTGGGTACCATTGTAACTGGACGGTCCATCAGGGCCCTGAACATCAGGTTCTCCAGATGGTCCCGCATGACCCTGAGTACCATTATATCCAGGAGGTCCGGAAGGTCTGGTAGGTCCAAAGTCACCATTAGTACCATTGTATCCTGGAGGTCTGGGAGGTCCGGGCTGGAATAAATAAGTTTTCGACTCGACTCAGAATTTTTTTTTTTTCACTTATTTTTTTTTTTTTTTTTTTTTCATAAAATATATGACTTTACCCCCTGGGGTATTGAAAGATAAAAACCGCAAAAATGTCAACAAAACAGTCTTAACATCTACAACTTAGATGGCTTTTATTGAAATGAACAAATCTGGCCATTTGAGTTTTCGAAAAAATACGAAAGGAAAATTCGAGCTTGTCGTGTCTCTCTTGAAAGAGAAACAGGACTAGAATATCTGAACAAGCCGTTTTCTGGCGGCTGAGCTATCCGAGTGTTTCTCCCCTCTTCTTGAGTTCACTCGAAGGCCGGCCGATGTCAGTTCTAAGGCTTGCATATATTACTTCGATGACTGGAGATCGCAATGATGAGCTAGCCGCGATGGACCTCAACACGATCGCAGTCGCTCTGACTCCGTCATGATTACTAAGAATTTTAACAGCTATGCCAATTTGGCAATGTTTTTCATCGTTCCTGTTTTGTTTTGTTTTGTTTTTGAGCACGAAACTTTACATGCTAAACGAGTGCTTGCTGTGTTTGATTTTTATTACCATAACTAAGCTTACAATCAAACTGAGCGTGAGAACCTTGAAAGCTAAGACTTTCCATTTCGTTTTCTCTTTGAGGATTTTCGTCTCAGCACGCGTTATAATTACTTAAATTAAGGCACCTGGCATGTTTACAAACCTTTGTTTGGTTCTTCTGTTGCTACTTGCCGGCTCTCTTCTTCCGAAATTTCACTTTCAATTAACCAAAAAAGAAGCTAGAGAGAAGTCCGGGAAAAAGGTCGGACATAGTACAATTCAGCAGATGATGTGACAACTTTAGCTCAGCTCTATGCTCTATACTCTCATAAAAAAAAAAAAAAAAAAAAAAAAAAAAAATATATATATATATATATATATATATATATATATATATATATATATATATATATTACTCTTACCGAACATTTTTGTAGAGCCGAGAGGATCGTCTCTAACTCCTGAACCTTCTTTTCAACCCGTGACTTACCTGGGAGAGTATATAGTTTAACAATCATGCCACAGTAAGAATAATAACTCAACGGACAGGGTTAGATTAAAACTTTAGTTAACAAATAGAGAAGCCTTGACTGTGATCTGTTCTGTTATAAAGCACGCAGGAAGCGGCTAGAGCTCGGCTGCAGTGACTGATGTGAATTGCCACTTAACGTATCGGAAAGGATATCAGAGCAAGCTCTTATTTTTTCACCTGAAGGGCGGCCGATGTAGTTTCTGAGGCTTGCTTTACTGTGATGACCGGAGATCGCCATGATGAGCGAGCCGCGATGAACTTCAGCATGATCATATTCGCTCAGACACCGTCATGATTAGTATGAATTTTAACTATTCTGCTAGTTTGGTTATATTTTTCATCATATGTTTTGTTCTGTTTTGTTTTTGAACACTGAACTTTATACACTATACGAGTGTTAGCTGTGTTTGATTTTTATTACCGTACGTAAGCTTGATTCTTTTGTTGCTACTTGCCGGCTCGCTTCAGTTCCAAAATTTCACTTTCAATTATCGGAAAAAAACTAAAAAGAAGTCCCGGAAAAGCTCGAACATAGTACAATTGGCAGATGACGTGACAGCTGTAGCTCAGCTCTATGCTCTATACTCTCATAGAGCACGCTCTTTCAACCAATGACAGCGCGCGTTATATCTGAACTTTATTATAAATTGATTATATATCCGCATTTGTACAAATAAATGTAATGACTCTTTGTTGAACATTTCGCTTCGCTATCATCCCTTGCGTGTTCGAGATAGCAATCAGCGGGGTCATTGCTCACTATTCCTTACATGTGATTTAAGAATCTAGTAGTAAAGTGCAGGTTATATTATTACTTTTTCTTTTTTTAAATGATCGATGTACTTTTACAGTAACATGCTTGATGTGCCACACTTACGAATCGAAGTTGTGTTGGTGAGAGAGCAGACGAGGTTACTGTTTTGGAGAATAAAGAAATGTGTTATTCAACGCTCAACTGTCTCAACTTAGCCTCGTCTAAATATAAAATTGTGCAGACACTATAGAAATGCCCTTGCTGTTCACAATCACAGATAAGTATTATGATAGAGGGTTTGCCCCTTGAAAACAATGTCATTTTCTTAGACTTGAAATCCTATACAAATCATCAGTGTGAAGAAAGCCTTAATAAATAAGGTCAAATATTTCAAACTCTGTAGGAAGTTCTTCAAGAAATTATTTTTTTAATTTGGGGGTGAAAACTTAATGCGAGTGTAGTTGGTCGATAAATAGGGCTTTTACTTAAAAAAGAGTATGGCTTTTATTGACCCAGTTTCGAAGAATCTAAATAATAACAACACCCAAATCATATCGAGACGTAAGTTCCTCTAAGTTTCTCTTTGGACAGGAAATGGTCAGGACTGGAGTGAATTATTTTTTGCTTCATCGCGTCGTTAATCAATTCACTTTTTCAATCACATTTATGATTTGAATGGATCAAGACCTACGAATGTTTACTTACAACAGGAAGGGGCAATGGTAGCCGTACTTGTAGAAACTTCCTTCCGTTTTGTCATGATTGCCACAGCAAAAACTAAAGTGGTAAGGGCTGTTAAGAGCGAAGCAACAGCAGTGGCAAATGCGATAAACAGTGATCGGTGATGTTTCATTGTATCAGAATCTCTATACAGCTGTGCTTTTACGTTTGGCTTTGCCTAAGGAGTGTCCTTTCTGAAAACTACATCGTCATAGGTTTCGGCGTGATCTTCCTGTTTAGATTCCATTTCGAAATAAACGTTCTCTTGCCCGACCTCGATCTTAGTATCCATCATTGGGTGGTATGATTATGCCGTTTGCAGATCGGATTAACTTTGGACAAGCTTAGGCAGGCCAAAGAGGCAATAACATGCGATGTGATATGGCAATCACAGACGGCGCTCTTATGGGAAACAGTGAAAATTGACTGGTGCGTAAGCTGTCTGAAAATATAAAAGTAAACGTTTGTTTCGAAGAAAGTTTATAGACAGTACAGTGAACAATTCAACTGACTTAAAATGGTGATGTGAGTATTATTTAACAAAAAGATTACCCTCTCCTGTTATAGATCTAGGCTGTCATAATCAACTCGCTTCTTTGGATTTCGTTTTAAATAAATGTTTTTAATCCGTGTATCAATAATCTGAAGACGTTATGTAGATGATTAAAAGCCGAGGGGCACATGATGTTTCTGTTTTTCAGATGAGGTCAAAGGAGATTTGTATAGCTCTGTAAACATTCATCTCCACTCTCGTTTTTCTAATGACGATCCACTTTTGTTTTCCTCTACCTAAGATGAAGCCATAAAGCCAATGTACAATGCTGATGAAAGAACTGAATTTGCTCACAGCTCTTTCAGGAATTCTATTTGAGACCAATAAAAAACCTGAAATGTAAAGTTAAAGTTGCAAACAGTACTTATGTAAGGCCTGCTCTAGATCATAAGCAGCCTTGAGTCATCTGTATTCGTCTCAAGTCCTAACACCAGCAGAATCTCCAAATAATCCAGAAGGCAACAACAACAACAAATAACCAAAACATTCTGAGAAGGCAAAAGCAGTGCAGGTATAAGAGGTAGGGGGGGGGGGACGCATTTCGTTCTGTCTCTCTGTCTCTCTTAGCATTATAGACTGATCTGACCATCCACTAGGCGCTACGGAAAGGATGTAGTTGAAATGCCCTCCAACAGAAAACGACATAACGCTCATAACGACATAATTCTGTTGCCGTCCTACAGAGCGATGGACTAAGTCTTAAATTAGCTGTAAATAATGGCTGCAATGTGATTAACTCATACATTATTCGGAACCTGCCACAACTTTGCAAGTTCAAAAATATTTATGACTCGACGACATAGTTTAAAATGATGCCGTCAAGAAATAAAACAGTTTAACTTCTATTGATTCGTTGGTTTTCTTTATCTGGCCGCTGGTTTGACACCCCCGATTTGTTATCCGTTTGATACAAAGTATCATGTCAAGGGAATAGTTTTAGGTTTCCAGCAGTGTACAAGGCAAGAAAGCCTTGTTTCTTCTGTAAACAATATTTGCTACAAATACAAATGTAATATAGCGCTTACGTTAGACAACTAAATTGTTTTTTCTTCTCGCTTTTGATTCAATATTCTATTAACATCTTTAAAACGACTCCTGTTAAACAAATGGCTTAACGTTTTCCTCTTTATAACTGACACTCCCAGTAGTGGATATAGCAAAACATCTTTGGTTCTCCAGTTGTTAGGGTACCCTCACAAGAGCACTTGAAGGTTCTCTTTCCACCTGAGATGGTGCTTGATAATTTAGCAACTTTTGCATCATTTGTATCACAGCTTACACCAATAACCGTCTTACCCTGAAGGAGAAAAAAGACCTTTAATGATTATGATACAATAATGACAATAAAAAATGGTGTCAAGAGTTCGAAATGTGAAAACCTAAACCAGTTTTTTCCTTTTCGAGATTAGGCAAGTGTACATGTTATATCATTCATGATGTAAGATGCACACGGCCAGCAACCATAATCTGAGACATACTTTGTGCACCATGTTATCACAGGCATATATAATAAATGCATCCTTCAAATCTAGGAACTTATATTAACAAAGAAATACGCGTTTTTTTTAAATACCGGCGTCTAAATGTATAAGCTGGGATAAACCAATGCATTACCAGGTTCCCAAACGGGCAGGTCGTTCGCGCATCATCTTTTCAAATCATTTTATTTTTTTAATTGGTCGAGATACAGAGTCAGCAACTTTTTTGAAAATAAATATATTTGCAAACCTTTCATCGTGCCCTGACAGGCTAAAGAGTTCATTACTTGTAGAATTATAAAACTGACCGTAGATATCCTGAAGGGTACGAAATTGTGAAGAACGCACGTTAATTGACATCTAGCGGTAACATAAACCTGCCCAATAAGTTCGTGCTGAAGTTCGTAATAGTTTGTTCAATGTCTTCTTTCATATATGCTAAAAACATCAACTCGCCAAAAACTGATGAAGATTTGAGACTCAAAAGCGTCGAAATGAACTTGGGAGTTGAGTATACTTCGAATCTCAAAAGCGAGACGGACTAAAGGTGGAAAAAATAAAGGAAGGTTGTTGCCTTTAAGTGAGGCTTTTCGATATTTGGACACTCTTTGTACCTATAAATATTACTTCAAGTGTTAATATGTCTTAAAAATTTTTAAATAGAAGCTGTTTTATTTCAGAATTATACAACTTTCAGAATTTGCAGATCGATGAATGTTACACGAATTTTCTGGCCGTGAAGTTGAGTAAACAACTAGTTAAGAAAACGGCTTGACCTTTAAATTTTTCCGGCTATTTCGCCATCCTTTCTCTTTGATAGCGTTTAGCAGCTGATAACCCAGATCATTTTGCATATTATGCGTATTGGACATTTTTAATCGTAAATCGTCATTTCAGAGAAAAATTTTTGAAGTAAAAATACCAGTTGATTCACTAAAAATCGGGCAAAAATACCAATACAGGCGGATTTTTGCATGAAAACGACGTTAATACCACTCTTATGAAAGTAGAAAATGTCACCATCAAACGTTTTTGCTGCGAAATTGTGCTGATAGGTTTTCTTCAAATCTACACATCTCTTGGGAAATCTTCGTTCATTGCAACATTTCAACCTATCAACCTTTAAACTTGAGAAAAAATCCAGGGAACCACTCTGCGTTAAATTTAGAGATCAAAAGTGTCAAAGCTTCCTAAAGTTCATTTATGATATCGAAGAACGAATAAGAGAGAACTTTTGGGAACAAATTGCTGATAAATCGCTCAATTCTTTTTTCTGTACCCAATAAAGAGCTGATCTGTAACCTACGTTTGGTTCCGTAACTTGAACTTCTTGTGTAGCGGCAGGGTCTGCTGTCATTCCAGAACTGAATGAAGTCTTGAAAGCACAGGAACTGGCCCCGGGTCCAGGGGGTCCTTGGGTACCATTGTACCCGGATGGTCCACGAAGGCCCTGAACACCAGGTTCTCCAGATGGTCCTGCGGGGCCCTGAGTACCGTTATATCCTGGCGGTCCGGGACGTCCTGCAGGTCCTGCAGGTCCGGCAGGTCCAATGCCACCCTTAGTACCATTGTATCCTGGAGGTCCGGCAGGTCCAGCAGGTCCAATGTCACCATTACTACCGTTGAATCCAGGCGGTCCTATGATGCCCGTGCTGCCAGTAGTATTTTTCACCTATTCAATCAAAAAACAACAACAATTCATTGTAACCATGGCAATAAAGCCATAATAAAACTGATGACAGCTGTAATAATAATGACATTTACCGCAATAACAATGACAATAACAGTGACTGTGATAGAGAAAGTGACGATGACGGTGACAGTGAAAACAACATTGAAAGTGAAGGTGAAAGTGATGCTGACAATGAGTGACAGTGGCAGTCAAAGTGGCACTGGCAGTGACAGTGACGGTGACGGTGACAATGACTATGACAGTGACAGTGACAGTGACAGTGACAGTGGTAGGGGCAGTGGCAGTGGCATTTACAGTGGAAGTGACAGTAACAATGACAGTGAAAATGCAGTAATAGAGAAAGTGACAGTGACAGTGAAAGTGACAACAAAAGTGACAGTGACAGTGACGGTGACAGTAACAGTGACAGTGAAAGTGCAATAGCAGTGGCAGTGACAGTGGCAGTTACAAGACAGTGACGGTGAAACTGAAAGTGAAAGTGACGGTGACAGTGAGTGACAGTGGCAGTGACAGTGGCAGTAACAAGACAGTGAAAGTGAAAGTAAGTGTGACGGTGAAAGTGACAGTGACTGTGACAGTAACAGTGGCAGTGGCAGTGGCAGTGGCTTTGACAGTGAAAGTTAGAGTGACGGTGAAAGTGACAGTGGAAGTGACAGTGAAAGTGACAGTGAAAGTGACCATAAACATGACAGTGACAGTGACGGTGACAGTAACAGTGACAGTGAAAGTGCATTAGCAGTGGCAGTGGCAGTTACAAGACAGTGACGGTGAAAGTGAAGGAGAGACAGTGAAAGTGACAGTGACAGTGGCAGTGACAGTGGCAGTGACAGTGACAGTGAAAGTGATAGTAATAGTGACAGTGCAGTCATAGTGAAAGTGACAGTATCAGTGACAGTAACAGTGCAGTCATAGTGAAAGTGGCAGTGACAGTGAAAGCGACAGTAAAAGTGACAGTGATAGTGACAGTAACAGTGAAAGTGGAATAGCAGTGAAAGTGACAGTGACAATGAAAGTGTCAGTGAAATTTACAGTGGCAGTGACAGTGAAATTGATAGTGACAGTAATAGTGAAAGTGATAGGGACAGTGACAGTGAATGTGACAGCAGCAGTGGCGGTGACAGTGAAAGTGACAGTGGAAGTGGCAGTAGTAGTGAAAGTGAAAGTGAAAGTGGCAATAGCAGTGACAGTTACAGTGACAATGAAAGTGAAAGAGGCAGTGGCAGTGGCAGTGGCAGTGACAGTGATAGTGACAGTGACAGTGACAGTGACAGTGACAGTGAAAGTGACAGTGAAAGTGACAGTGAAAGTGAAAGTGAAAGTGAAAGTGAAAGTGGAGGTGACAGGGACATGGACAGTGACAGTGACAGGAACAGTGACAGGGACAAAGACAGGGACAGGGACAGGGACAGGGACAGTGACAGTGACAGTGACAGTGACAGTGACAGTGACAATGGTAATGGCACTTCCAAAACGGGAGGCTCATTGATGAAAAGTTTCATTGGTGGAAAACAACGCTGAATTAAGTTGGTTGTAAAAAAAGGAACCTAGTCAAGCCAAAATACTCATTTTAAAGTGCCTATGACATAAAAATTTTTTTTTGCATTTTCTGGTTATTAGCTCTATTTAAAATTAGAAATAACCAACCTTAGCGCCTAGCGAGTTCTCCTGGACTATTTTTTTGTGCACTGAAAGTGCGATTTGTTGGCCGGAGTGCCAAACGATGTTAGCTTAAAGAACAGTACAAATATACCGGGTATTTCTATACAATCCTTTCCAAAGGATGTAGTTGTATGGCAAACATGGACGCGTTTCGATCGCCGACATCGAGGAGATTTTACTCTTAAATGTCATCGGCCTTTTGCTACGTACCGAAGACGGCTGTCACGAACACAAACCATTAGTCAAATCCGGGGGGAGATATAAACCAATCAATTCTGCTAAAATAATGCTGATTAAAGGGCCTCTTCCCACACCGTACACGATTGTTCAACACTCTTTTAGGCTGAAATTTCGCATGCGTAGAATGGTGAGCTCCTTACGCATATCCCCTGTCTTTCCACATGACTACATCTGCACTTCTCTTATCGTACGAAAATCCTACCAATTGTAGTGTTCATCGTATTTTGATAACAGAAATACGTCATTTGTAATAAAGTTCGAGCCCTTTGCTGAGCAGACCGATATCTTGTTGTGTGTACAGTCAGATACTGGCATAAACACAAGCTCAAAGGGACCGTGTATTCTCCTAACCTAGGTTAGGAGAATCCATCCCACGAGCCATCAATCTCCCCTGCCCTCAAGAAACTAAAA
>CALNXJ010000007.1:4957500-5097500 GCA_942486045.1 Pocillopora meandrina | reverse complement strand
AAAGTGGTAAACCAATATGGCCGACCGGAAATGATGTGACGTCACGTGAAAACGATCTATTGAGAATTTTCACAGTTTTCTACGTCATCACCCGCTAATTCGTTACCAGTCCACGGGACACTTTTAACGCAAAATATGAGCACTTAGGTTTTTTTAAATTTTCTTCTAACGGAATTGGTTTGTACACATAATAAGCTAAATAGTTACGCAAAAAATATAACGCTTTCCAAACTATTTTGTGTTTTCCAAAATGGCATTTTCCGTGAAAAATGGACCTTTTAGACATATTTTTCATATTGATTCCGCAAAATATCGTGCTTTTTTCCAGACAAAGTGAAATGTTGGCTTTAAAGCAGCGCTATAAAAGCAAAAAACACGGAAATTTCTCATATTTGATAAAAGCAAAATGCTTCAGTTTTCACGGATTAAGAAAATGTGTTGCTTCAAAAGAGCAACATTCTGTATAATTCAACGGAAAGTTAAACGTAGGTACAATTTACTCGTACAAATATTCATTTTTTTTACTGCGTTGCTTGTTAAATCTGGTCAAAGTGCTCATAATGCTCTGCACGTTTAAGAATGGAACGATAAATTCTTTGATTTTAACCCTTAATATGTTTAGGCGGTTCTTTTTTTCATTTTTATTTGACATGGTATCAAGAACTGTAATGCAGAAATTCTGCAAGGTTTGACAGCCTAAGCGTGCAAAAATTCTGCACGCCTTGAAGTCCAGTGCTGCAGAAATTCTGCATGGTATGGCGTCCAATGATGCAGAAATTCTGCAAGGTTTGACGTCCAGTGCTGCAGAAATTCTGCACGCCTTGACGCCAGTGCTGCAGAAATTCTGCACGCCTTGACGTCCAGTGCTGCAGAAATTCTACACGCCTTGACGTCCAGTGCTGCAGAAATTCTACACGCCTTGACGTCCAGTGCTGCAGAAATTCTGCACGCCTTGACGTCCAGTGCTGCAGAAATTCTGCACGCCTTGACGTCCAGTGCTGCAGAAATTCTACACGCCTTGACGTCCAGTGCTGCAGAAATTCTACACGCCTTGACGTCCAGTGCTGCAGGAATTCTGCACGCCTTGACGTCCAGGGCTGCAGAAATTCTGCACGGTATGACATCCTGAGTTAAAGAAATTTTATGTGTTGCAAGGTCAATGCTGCAGAAATCCTGAGTCGTTGCTTTTCCATTCTCAAAAAAGACAATTTGTAGAGGGCCTACGCATACCAACAATTTCGATCAGTTTTCTATTTATGCTTTTTCTATTTTTCAGTGATCATAGTTGAAATAACAATACTGTGTTTGCTGATGTTTTTTGAATGATAGGATAAAGTTGTGAAAATAAATCCACAGTTGGAAACTAAAGGCTATTAACAGAGGCCCATACCCGCTTTATCAAACAGAACTATTCATAAATCATGCAGGCTTTTAATCAAATGCCAAAAGGTTAGTTGTTGAAAGGAAATTAATTTTCTCTTCCCTGCAAGAAAAAAAATCGCGTAATTGAATTTTTGTACACATACAGGATGAGCTCAATCAATGAAAAGATGGAAGTAATCCTGTCTTGGCATAAGGAGAGCTCATCTGTTGCAGAATAAGATGATCTGTTCATTTTTAAGGAAATTTAAAATTAGATGACCTTGGAATGAGGACACTTAAAGCCGAATTTACATCACTATCACTGAGTGACGATATCGTCATTTATTCATATGAGATAAATGTTTTTCCTCGAAGTTACGACGATACAAGATTTAGATTTTTGACTCCTCTTCCTTCTGTTCACAAGGCGATGCAGTAATGTTGATTTAATAGTATCCAAGAAAATTAGTCTTTCACTGCTCACACATAATTGTCTAGGTGTCATTTGCCTTGAAACAGACCAGTGTACAATTACGGGGGTTTGTAAGGCCTCCTTCTGTACGTATGGATCTGAAAAATTAAAAGAAAGTGAAGTTACATCACATGGACATTTCAAAACAGGATGTATGAATTCATCAGCACTGTCTTGACTATGATTTGAACAGGTCTTGGTGTAACTAGGCTAGCTTGGCTTTTGCGCAGATAATGTTTTACTGAAGTTTAGCTGTACTGAACCTTTCGTATAACCGTGGGTTTACTGAAGCAAATTGAAACGTATCCCTTCAGTGAATTCGTTGGAACTAATTTGTCCTGAGAGAGGACCAGTAAGATATTGCAGGCCTAAGACGAATGTTCAAAAAAAAGTTCACGCTTCATGGACATAAAAGAGAAAATTTCTAATCTCTCCTCTTATGTTCATGGTTTCAGGGAAATCTTGAGGTTTTCACGCGATGAAAAAAAAAGAGAAAATTCAGGTTCAAGGATATTTTAGGCCTCATACAATTTCGTAAATTCACGAATAACGTTAACCTTTCAGTAAAATTCACGCGTCGCATTATAACTTTGGCCTTCATCATTTCGTAAACTTTGCCCCGTTTACTAGGGATAACCGGTCTTCTAACGTACTGGACTCAATCAACAGACTCGACTGAGTTTAATTTTTAATCGTTCTCGCGTATTCACTCAGTTACAGCAGGCGTGTAAAGAGCTACTCTGGCAACTTGAAACGAGATCCTAATTCTTATACTACATTGTGATTGATCGTTGCTAAGCACTATGAAAAAGGTTATTCGAGGTGACGTCAATCATGTACAAATTAGAAACTCCACGATAATGTTGTTGACAAAATTAACGTCACGCAAGTAATCACGCAGTCTCCGACAATCACGCGTCACGTATAAATCCTTAGTGATGCACCAGTTTATTCATACCTTAAGTATCCTCTCAGAAAGTGATTGTCCACAGGGTCCAGCAAAGGAATGTGATGACTTTTGCAAAAAGTCCGCATCGATTATTTTTGGAGAAAAGGTAAACTCTTGTTCCTGTTCTGTAAAGATACGCAACTCCTGATTGTATTATTTTGATGCTCCATACTTCCAATACTCCCATTCTCCTTATCTTTCGGAGGCATCTGGCGTATGAAGAATTTAACGGACGCAAATGAGATGTGAGTTAGTTCAAAGACCAACTATTTTCAAAGCCGACAGACCCATGAATCACGAACTCGTGTCTTCTCATCATTGCCTCTCTTATTATAAAATTTAGGGCGCAATTAAGAGCGGCGAAGAGAGAGTCGCAAACAACGACATTTCTGTCTGAGGTTTTCACACCTTCAAATCAATTAAGAATATGACATTTTGCCGTGAGTGCTTATCTAATCAACTTAAAGCTTCCTTGATTCTTTCTCTTGCTCGTTAACTGTTCGAAATGCCTTGCAATTGTAAGGTCTTGTCCACACTAAACCTTTTTAAGCTCAGAAATTTGAGGTTTTTTTTTTTTTTATAACCATACTAAGGAAACATATCTATTTTTCTTCGTCCCGGCGGGCTATAAGTACGCTGGCGGCACATTGTGCATGCACTCAATTATGGTTAATTATAGAACTAAAGAGCCGCGATGCCGGCGGTTTTGAAAGGCGCCGATTTCGCTCAATGAATACTGACCTTCACATGCTTAGCGCTCACGGTAGGCCTAGTTAAAGATATAAACTCTCCATTCGTTTGCATGATATAGTACCTGATTGGCGAGCATAGGGTTAGTATTTCGATTACAACTCGTAAGCTGTGCACTGTGCAATTTCACCGACGAGGGACAAAAGTCCCTTCAACCTATTGGTTTACAAACCGCCAACATCCGCTCGTAATATCCTAAAAATCGTAGAATTGGGCTTTAGTCAGTTTTGTTTGCAATGCGCTCTTGTCAGACTCTGAGTGGAGTTAATTTGTATCCGTCGAACAAAAATATTTCAACCCATGATGGCGAGGACACCGGAAACATATCCCAGTTCTACGAGCCAAGATAATTTTTACGATTCGGGAATCACCAGCAGAGGAAAGACATCCCAATGGCCGAATTCATACTAGAGACGAGTTATCCGTCAGAGACGAATCATCCGTCTCAGACGGATAACTAGGAATTAGGGAGCAAAATTCGTCTCAAGCTGATCCGTCTGTCAGCACGTCTTCAAGACTTGCTAACAGACGGATAGCTCGTCTTAGACGGATCATCCGTCTCTAAATTTTTTTCTAGACGGAAAACGAAGACGGTTTTTGACAAAGTTTCCATATGAGAGAGACTGGTTTCTATAGTTTTGCCAGTTTTGAAGGCCGTCCTCCCACCATTTCTTGTTTCTTATCTCACCTCTACTTCTTGTCTTCCTATCTTGAGCAAGATTAGCGAGAGAAAAGGGTAACATGAAGTTCATTAAGCTATTTTCCGGCTCAAACATGCGCTTGACAGAGGATATTCTTCTCTGATATACCGCCATATCCAATACTGTTCTTCTCGATTTCATCAACAAAGCTACGAGAGCCGCCATATTTAAGCTCTCGCCAGGCTTCCACTCGGCTCAACACCGAGACACCCGTCGTGAAACTCGCGAACGATTTATATCTAGACAGATTATTCGTCAAAATTTGTCTTCGGATTTATACTTGGACGGATTATCCGTATGACGGATGATCCGTCTCTAGTATAAATCGGGCCAATGAAGATCAGTGGGTTGATTTCGATGACTCAAACAATTCTTTGAATGCAGGATCTTTCATTTATGGAGAAATAATGCCGGATTTAGAGAGTCAATTAGAAATTGAAGGTAAAGTTAAAATCACCTGAATACAAAGTATCACAAGCAGCCAATTCAGTGTCGATAACTTTTCAAATTTCAAGGTTGACAAGAGGTCAGAAGTATGCAAGTGTGACAGGTAACGCGAACTTCAGTCGAACTTCAGTCGTAATGGCTGACGTTTCGAGCGTTCGCCCTTCGTCAGAGCGATTGGGTAACGATAAATATAGAGCGATTAGGTAACGATAAATGGTCTGAGTGAAACTTTGTCAGGCACAAGTTTGCGATCGCGTCGATATAGATACAATTTTACCAAAAGCTTATCGAATCGTCATCTCTAAGTCTATCTCTTATTTATGAATTGTATGTTTTCACTCCTCGATGGAGATGTAGAACCCACAAACATTTGATAAAAGCACATTTTAGGCCAATTTTGTTGTTGCGAAAATTGATACGATGCTTAATTCACTTCGGTTGAATTACACTTCGATAAAAATTAGTAAATTATTTCAGATTTCTTGGATTCCGTCGTTGTTTTCAATGTAGAACCCGGCCAAAACCAGAAGGCGCCCTCACATTGGCTTTGTAGAGTGGGTCTTCAGTACATTATCCCTTTCATTGGTTTGTGACTTATTAGGCAACATTGCACGGTTTGATTTTCCATATTCTGGAAACAGTTGCAGCTTACAGAGAGAGAGGATTGTTTTTCCTAGAGGCTTATTTTTGCCCTCTTATTGAGATACACATGTAGCATTATAACCTTCTGTAAACATTGGTGGAGATATTAATTAAAATCTGGGATACTGTTAATTTAGTTTTCCTCTGAATAGTGAACGGTTTAAAGTTTTCATTCGAAGGATGAGCATTAATTTCCCTGTAGTCTTTTGCAAGACAATGCAAGATTTAAATGATATATTTGCTCTCAATTTATCACGTGTACAGATATTTTAAAATAGGTCAAAGGACTGAAATCGTGACTAGTTAATATATTTTGGCTAGAGTAGATTGCTTATTTGCTGTATAACAAACTTCAATTTTATTAAATTAATGATATTTTTCAGTCAGTTTTTGTATCTGATCATAAAATAAAGTGATATGACTTAAATTGTATGTTGTATTGCTTACTTCTTTTAATATTTTAATATTCGAATTTTATCATGTGGCATTAAGCCACGTGCTATTTTAGGTACATAATTCCTGTTGAAAGTTAATTGACAGAATATTCGTTGCATCTGTTATTGACTGGCTAGAGAAAGACTGTTATATTCCTGTATCCATGAGTGAATTTCTGCAACATCTAGTGAATGAGAGGATGCAGAATTTCTGCAACATCCAGTATATGAGTGGTCACAGTGTTTCTGTGACATTCAGTGACATTCTGTGACATTCTGCGATACCTTGTGAATGAGTGGTTGCAGAATTTCTGCGACACTCAGTGAATGAGTTGTTGCAGAATTTCTGCAACACCCAGTGTATGAGTGGTCGCAGAATTTCTGCAACACCTGCTGAATGAGTGGTTGCAGAATTGCTGCGACACCCAGTGAATGAGTGGTTGCAGAATTTCTGCAACACCCAGCGTATGAGTTGTCACAGAATTTCTGCCACACTTAGTGTATGAGTGGTTGTAGAATTTCTGCGACACTTAGAGTATGAGTGGTTGCAGAATTTCTGCAACACCCAGTGTATAAATGGTCGCAAAACTTCTGCAACATCCAGTGTGTGAGTGGTAACAGAATTTCTGCGACATCCAGTGGACTAGTGGTTGCAGAATTTCTGCAACACACAGTGCATGAGAGGTTGCAGAATTTCTGCAACATTCAGTGACTGACTGTGAGCAGATTAGTCGGATTACCTCTGCATCTTTTCATGATTGTCCATAAGCTAATCTCGATTGTGACATTTTCAAGCTTGACATTAAATACAAAAAAAACTATCCCCTGCGTTCCACAGACATTAAATGTATGTAAACAGGTCGCTTTCAAAACAACCTCAGAATTTGCTGGAGTAGCTTTGTTCAATGCAGACTCTTGCAAACTGTGAGGAGCTGTATGCTAGACAATCTTCGAAAATACCCTTTTACTCACGATTGAAAACACTCTCTGTTTTTTGCGTAGGTTTAGAGGCATATGTGTATCAGGTACTTTGTGATGACCATTAAGTTACCTAACTTTAATCGGAAGAAGCCATGATATCGGAAGCTTAGGGCAGTGACTTGGCACCAATTTCAGATCAAGTCTCTGATTGGTTAATTCGTAATTCGGTACGAAAAGGCATACAAAAATACATTTGGGTACCTTTTGATCCAGTTGCACAATTCTTTGTTGAAAATGCAGAAACCTCTCATTTACGCTTGTGTTTAGACCAATAAAAACTTGGGCAACATCCTGTATTGCGAGACGGATATCCTCTAGCTCTGTATTTCTGTCCTAAAAGGTAAAATGGGCCAAGTTATTGTGTTAGAGAATTAGTGGGCCTATTGAATTTGGTAAATTAAGTAGAACAGTCCTCGTTTTGTTTTTGAAAATAATGATGATAGGAATCTTAACAGTGAGAGGTTCAGAAAAAGATAAATTCTTAATTTTGGTAATGAAACTTACTTTGTTTGTCATGTTTTCCATATCTTTTTTCATCTGCCATAGAGTAAGACATTGATGTTGAACTTAATGGAATCATTGTAATTTTTTTCTAATATAGATGGAATTGGAAATGGATGAATTTAAACTTGCCTTTATCTCTAGCCCTTCCAACTCTGCTGAGACCTAACATAAGGAAGAAAAGAAAAGAAAAGAAACTTCTCAATATCATGAATGAATGGTTCATTCACGATCATTATTATTATTGTAAATATTAACAATAGGAGAATGATTAAGATTATTGAGGGAAGTGGAGGTGAATGGATTGTAAACTTACGTTTTTCTTCAGTTCCCTTACATCCCCTGAAACCTTTAACAACAAAAAATGTGAATCAATATTCCTGATCGAATTTCTTCATTGAAGAATGCTTTCTTGGCATTTGTTATTCATACTGATCTTGTTATGATGATGGCTATATGGGTGTGCAATTTGCATTATAAGGTTCGCAACTGCTATGTTCCCAAAACTGGTTAAAAAAACTAGGAGAGCACTGATAATGTCTGTGATAATGATACTTAAACCCATATTAATGTTCATCAGCCTGATTAGAAATAAAATTTATATCACCCCATTGAAAAAGTTAAATGATGCCTCCAGCTTGTGCTCCAGGGAAGTATTAAAGCTCATTTTAAAATCTCGATTTCTATACTATATTAACTAATACTCAGGGGGTTAAAAGTCCTATTGAGGCTCTTAGTCTTATGTACATACATATACCCAAGTATTTCATGTCAGTGCATTTTGCTTTTATTTGATCACTGCTAAAGATTAAGAATTACTCCTACCGAGTAATCTCTTAATGCAGAGAGGCTCCTTTTCAACTCTTGCATATTCTTTTGAAGTTCTGACGTTTCTAGAAAAGGGGAAACAATAAGAAAAACATAGAAAATGTAAGAAAAAGATAATGAAGGATTTCAAATGAAAAGTTGAACACATGGATAAATATAAATATAAAGATAAAGCAATTAACACATGTTGAAGTTTCATAAAGTTAGAAGCAAATGTTGACACCGTTCACCAAACATCTTTTAATACAAAAAGGAAGAAATAGGACCAACTTATTCTTGAACTATTGCAACCAATCACTATCAATAGAATTATTTGTCCAACTCTCAAAAATGTGGTAAGCAAAAGGCCTTTTTCCTGCTTATTATATGTAAACGATCTTTCCAAGTTAGTGCATCATTCGTAAGGAAGAAGGTACATTGTATGCCTATAATAACAGCACTACATTTACGAGAAATAATGTCAAAATTGAGAAGAAAAAGAAAATTTCGATCTGCACCTGGAAAAAAGTCGATTATGGCTTGAAGCAATCTACCGTAGGTTCCTTCGAATTTGTCAATAGCTTGTCAGTAACGCTTCACCCAACGAATTTTGGATAAGATTCTGACAAAATTCTACACTGAAGTCCGAAAAAAAAATTGAACAGAATTCGAAGCCTACTCGCTTCGCATTGTGCAGGCATCACTCGACAGGTATCTCCGCCGAAAATATTATTCGGCATCCATCATCAGCGGGCGAAAGTTCAAGAAGTCTCTAGAGACTCTAAATTCCGAGGCAAAATGTCAGAGATGCCAAGGCAAAGAAAAATTGCCTAACAGAGCTTAGCCGTGCACTCGAGTAGACGAAGAATTATTTTGGAGTGAAGGAAAATTTGAGAGTCACAATGATGTTGCCTTTACAAACGTTACTTTAAGAATCTGGCTGAGCATTTGGGTTTCAGAGGCCGCTAGGACTATTAAAACGCTTACGTTGAAGATTTTTCCATTTTGCAAATGGCAGCTGGTAGCGAAGCTGTTCAGTTTGAAGAGAATCCAACCAAAACCAGGCAAGGTGGATTGATAAACAAAACCCGAAGTTCTCCTCAGCAAATGTGGTCTACCGACGGTGGTGAAAAGGATCTCGTGTGGCTTTGCGTAGAGGGCTTGCACGTCGACCCCGACCAATTAGAAATTCCGGCCCTTTGTACCTTGAAATTGTTTCTAGCCCCTCCACAAGTGTTGATTGGCCAAATCTAGAACGGGTAAGCATCGAAATTGGCTAAATAATGAAGTTAGTTGCAAGTTGTTTACCAGAGGAGCGTGCCAAGAAAATAACGAACCATTTCACAAGGAAAACGGTCGTTGCAAATTAAAAGAAGCGGGCCAACCACTTCATAAAATTATCCAAGTTACTGGACATGCCAGAGAGTCCTCGCTGGATGATTAGGACCAAACAACGGAAAGCGAACGAAGGTAATTGTCTCGTATAGCAAGCAGATATGTCGCAACATTGACTTTATCAGTGATAGTATAAAGGTCAATCGCCGGCAATTATTTCCTCCTCTTGTCCAGGCCCAGAAGATATAAACATGAAGGAAAACATCCCAGCTAATCCTTAAAAGAAGTTTTAATGCTTTCTTTTGTTCCTTGAGATAGCTGTAGTAGATGCATGCCGATTTTATTTTCGAAACTAACTTACGGCGCGAATTTCAAATTGTGTGTATTTTTCGTTCCCTGGCTGTACGCCTGGTTGATTATTTAATTGATTGACACTTGAACGGTGGATTGGTTGTTGCTAAGTAATCGTTTTGCCTTAGTGGTTTTAGTCTTTATTATTATTTTTTTATTTTTTATTTTTTCATCTTTGTTTTAAAAGCCGATTTTAAACGTTGCATTTCACTTTTGTCGAATATTTTAATGATCACGTTTTGAATAATCATGTTTTTTTGGTTCATTTTTTTCCCGAAATTGTAATGGTTACAATTAATTGGCGACAGGACTCAGTGTCGTCCTATTCTGTCAGTTATGTTATCAGTGATTGGCAATCACTCTTATGACTACACACCGAATTGGACTTCACTCGGTTCTACAACCATTTTTAATTATCTACATGGAACTTTGAATTTTCTTGGTGTGTATGTTAATCAAAATTTCAACTTCAAAGTTTATTAAGGGGGGATTGATTTTTATGTTAATAAATGAATTCACGTGTTTATTACCACAAGCCCCATTGAAAACATGAACATTTATGCTTTCACTATTTTTTATTACCTCATCTTTGGTCAGATATTATTACGCATATGGTTTACTTTTCGTGCCTCGACTAACAATTTTAGATATTGGAAAAAGATGAAAAATGGTCAAAGTTCTCGATTCGATGACTCGGAGCGTTTGCATCATTTACAATGCCTCCAGCCTTTGCATACTACATGACGCTAACTTGGTGTTGAGAGGCTCACATCATTAGGATACCCTTTTGAAGAACACACTATATATGTCAAAGATAGATTATTCGCTAGCTAAATTCGAAATTTTTCCTTTCATCCTAGGCAACCGTGACAACATCCAAAAAGTCACTGAATGTATTATTCAACGCTTAGTTGTCACAACTTAGCCTAATCTGAATATCAAATCATGCAGACACACTAGGAATGCCCTTGTTTTTTATGATTACGGATAAGTCTTATGATGGACGGATTTCCCCTTCTATAAACAATGTTCTCAGAAATCGATTTCCCCTTCAACTACATACATCAAATTTGACCTTCTCGAAATCCGGTCTCAAATGACATACTAAAAAAGCAGTGATTGCGCTTTTCACTATTGACATTTTTTAAATCCTCATCTTTTGTCAGATATTACTGCACATATGGTTTATTTTTCGTGCCCCGACCAACAATTTTGTATATTAAAAAGAAATGAAAACTGGTTAGAGTTTTCAATTCAATGACTCGGAGCGTTTGCGTCAATTACAAAGTCTCCAGCCTTTGCATACTACATGACGCTAACTTGGTGTCAAAACGATATATATATATATATATATCGACCTATACATTACCTTATATATTTTCTATGTTTTTTAGATGTGGTCCTACTACATGCCGAAAATTCACAAAACAAACAAATTATGCTAAAAAATGAGTGGAATGATATAATATGACAGTTTCGGTTTCACTTCTGAATTGTTTTACTCTTTGACAACATCCCGCAAGCCACTGAATGTGTTGTTCAACGTTCTTTTGTTACAACTTAGCCTTACTTAAATATCAAATCATCCAGACACAATAGGAATGCCTTTGTTGTTCATGATTAAGGATAAGTATTATGAAGGACGGATTTCCCCTTCTATAAACAATTTTCTTAGAAATCCTATACAAATCATAAGTGCGGGAGAAACTCTGGTAAATAAAGGTCTAATATGCAAAACTCTGATCAAAGCTCTTCAAGAAATTTATTTTGTTTGGGAGTGGAAATTTTTATGCGAGAGTGGTCTGTCAATAAATTGGACTTTTTTATTTAAAAAAGACGATGACTTTTATTGACCCAGTTTCTTGGAATCTTAATAATGACAATACTCAGATCATATCGAAACGGAAGTTCCTCTAATTTCCTCTTTAGACAAGAGATGGTAAAAACCAAAGTGAATTATTTTTTGCTTCATCGTGTCGTTTAATTAGTGCGCTTTTTCAATCACTTTTAATATTAGAATGGATCAAGACCTACAAGTGTTTAATACTTACAAAAGGGAGGAGCAATGGTACCCGTACCTGTAGAAACTTCGCTCCGTGCCGTAATGATTGCCACAGCTAAAACCAAAGTGGCAAGGGCTGTTAAGAGCGAAGCAACAGCGATGGCAGATACGATAAAGAATAATGGGTTATGCTTCACTGTATCAGAATCTGTATACTGCTGTGTTTCCACGTTTGGTTTTGCCTGTGAAGTGTCCCTTCCAAAAACTACTTCGTCATAGGTTTCGGCGTTATCTTCCTGTTTAGATTCCATTTCGAAATAAATGTTCTCCTGCCCGACCTCGATCTTAGTATCCATTCTTGGATGGTATGATCGCGCCGTTTGTGAAACAGATTAACTTTAGACTCTTCTTGGGACGAAACGTGCTTAGGCAGACCAAAGAGATGCTGAAATGCGATGCGATATGATCATATGATCATCACTTACCCGAGAGAGCTAAGATTGACTGGTTCGTGAGGTGTCTTAAATAGGATAATGACAGGAAGTATTTATTAGGACGTAGACTTATAGATTGTACAATAAAGGATTAAACTGACCTTAAATGATGACAAAAGCATTATTGAACAAAATGATAATGCTGTCTTGATATTGATCCAGGTTATCATTATCTACCCACTTTCCAGCATACAGTGAGATATCAGGGTAAAAACAAATGAGGTATAGAGGTTTTCCGTTCGGATGTCATTAGTGATTTTCAATGTGTTTCTCAGTAGACTTATGTAAACAATGTCTTATACGGTGGCTGAAAGTGTAGCATATGCTCTACAGATACAAACTACCTTTACTTCCGATATCAAGTTCTGACGGCGTTGTTATAGTGTATTATATTATAATACCTAGTAGTCAGTGAAATGTTTTGATGATGTTTTGACGATTGAAAATTTACCAAAAGCAACACTTGTAACATCTGTTCATAAGAAGCATGTGTCAAGTTTTTAACACGTTGGTAGCCGATTTCTCCGGCTATTGACAGGTTGCTGTTCTGTGGATACAATCGACGCGGAACCGAGAGAAGCAAGCTCAGGATATTTGAAATTGATTTATTAATTATATGATATCAAACTCCAGGTAAAAGCAAATAAATTATTTTCGTCCAAAATTTTTCTCCCCAAATATTACATTGGGATACAAAACAAAACCATACGGCACAACTTACGGCACAAGCTATCAGCGGTCTTCTCTTTTGTGCGGACCTTTGTGAGAACAGTATAACATCGAACTGGACCTAAATTTAAGAGAGTATTTCTTCACTTCAGAAGCCTAAAACCTTCATTTCTCCCTCAGCTTCCAGATATGGAGAGTTTATATTCTGATTTTGGAAAAAATTCAGCTCTGCAGCGATGTTAAATGGGTGATTCACGGCGAAATGTGGCCAATTCCGACATTTGTTTTGACACCACGAATCACGATGGATGCCGCCTACTTTTCGAAGGCAATACCTTGCTATTTGTTGAAGTTATCATGGATTTCACTAATTTGGTTATTAGAAAAATTCTGAAGTGAGCCATGAAGCCGGGCTGCAAAGCGGGTAAGCTGTATTTATGACGAAATCTGCTCCAGTGGTTCGATTTTGGTGTAGGCGAAAAAATCGCGAATGCTCGTACATGTGCTGATTCAAACGGTCATAACTTTTGAAAAATCGAAAACGTACAGGGGTTTTTGTATATTTTTACCTATAAAGGTCTAAACTTAATGGCTGTGTAGGATAGAATCGTCAACCAGGTCCCAAATCCCAAAACTTAACGTCTAAATCAAGGTTATTTACGGCCATCGGCCGATGGCGATTTCTAGTGGTCAGAATATGCTAAAATTCGCCTTTTCAAATATATTGAAAGGGCAAATTCTAACTTCCTTGGCAAACTAGAAATGTTTTTAAGCAATCTGATATAAATTCTGTGGCTTAACTATGCGAATCAAATATTTTACAATGTTACAAAATATGCCCATTTTTCAATTTTCGAGACGTTGCGACGGTCCCTACGGACTGGAAAATAATTATGGCCCCTAATGCAGTCAGAAAATTATTTCGAATCAAACCAAATCTAATTTAGTTCTTTCCTAGGTAAAGTCTCTCTGTTGAGAGAGTTTCAGGAAAAATTATTTTTGACGCAAAATTGACCAGGTGGAAATAAGAGAGACAGCCTCTTAAACACTTGTAGGTCTTGATCCATTCGAATATTAAAAGTGATTGAAAAAGTGCACTAATTAAACGACACGATGAAGCAAAAAATAATTCACTTTGGTTTTTACCATCTCTTGTCTAAAGAGGAAATTAGAAATTTTCGTGCCCTCTTGGGTAGTGTATATACCTGAGGATTACCTTTTGATCTCTTGCATACCCTCTTGGGTAGTGTATACCAGAGGATTAATTTCTAATATCTTCTATACCCTCTTGGGTGGTTAATACCTGAGGGTTATTTTTAATCTCTTGCATACCCTCTTGGGTAGTGTATACCTGAGGGTTATTTTTAATCTCTTCTATACCCTCTTGGGTGATGAATACCTGAGGGTTATTTTTAATCTCTTGCATACCCTCTTGGGTAGTGTATACCTGAGGGTTATTTTTAATCTCTTCTATACCCTCTTGGGTAGTGTATACCTGAGGGTTATTATTAATCACTTCTAAACCCTCTTGGGTAGTGTATACCTGAGGGTTTTTTTAATTTCTTACATACCCTCTTGGGTAGTGTATACCTAAGGGTTATTTTTTAACCTTATGCATAGCCTCTTGGGTAGTGTTTACGTGAGGGTTTTTTTAATCTCTTTTATACCCTCTTGGGTAATATATACCTGAGGGTTTTTTTAATCTCTTGCATACCCTCTTGAATAGTGTATACCTGAGGGTTATCCTTAGTCTCTGCTATACCCTCTTGGGTAGTGTATACCCGAGGGACTTTTTAATCGCTTGCATACTCTCTTGGGTAGTGTACACCTGAGGGTTATTCGTCATCTCTCCTATACCCTCTTGGGTAGTGTATACCTGAGGGTTATTTTAAATATCTTACATACCCTCTTGGGTAGTGTATACATGAGGGTTATTCTTAATCTCTCCTATACCCTCCTGGGTAGTGTATACATGAGGGTTATTTTTAATCTCTTCTATATCCTCTTGGATAGTGTATACCTGAGGGTTGTTTTTAACCTTTTCTTATCCCTCCTAACTCGGCAGTGGCGTAAGACGATATTCATGCGTGTGAATTTGTTCCCAATGAACTAAAATGCAATAACGATGTTTTAGACCAGCTTCTCTCCTGTTATAGTCCATTTTGGTGAGACTGATGTCTTCGGAAAAACTAAAAATACCGTTCCAAACTGAAACCTTCGCACATAAAAGGTCATTATAAGAATAATTGCATTTCGCCGAAGCTTGTAGACCGAACGGGGAGACCATCAGTTGAAAGCGATGTATATTCTCTGGATTATCTAATCAACACAGTTTCTGAAATTTAAAAGTTAAAAACCATCACCTGTATAAAGAAGGGTATGTCGGAGTTAACCTTATATAGGCCTAGGTCTTCGATCATAGAGGTGAAATCAGCTTTACCGGTGCCGCTTTTTGGCCTATTTTTGAGTTTCTTCGATTTACGTGTTTTAAATTGTTCCTGATATATGTTTCTGTAACATTTGGTCAGGAACAGTAGTGGACCTTGTGTTAACGATTTACTATTGTCTTCTTTAAGACATGTATTGTCTCTACAGAGAAAATAAGCCTAGCGTACCGCCCCTTACGTTTTTTTTAAATTAGACCCGTAAAGTTTGTATGAGACATTTCTCTGGACTCTTGCTTCTGGAAAATAAGTGAACAAACTAGAGTTATACCTTGAAAATGATTAGAAATGTAATCATCGGAAGTTGTGGTTTTTTCCATTTCATTCGAGGGGCCGGGAGCATAATTACATTTTTTGAAGCGATTATGGGATGTCCTGGAATGTTTAGCGAACACCTCATGCCACCAAGAGGCGTCGAACCTTGGCTTGAATTACTTATGCAAATTAGCTGGCTGCGCATTGAATGTGCGGCCAGCTAATTTGCATAATTTTTTTTTCCGACGTAAAGCTCGTCATGTAGTCTTCGATGGGCTGAAGTCAAACCAAAATTAAAACCTTCTTGCCTTTAATGATCTACTGGTTTTGTACTGCATTTGATGCTAAGGTAATTTGAGAGGTGGCATGAAACATTTTCGGAAATAGCCGCTTTTAATTTCAACTATATGCCATAAAGGCGTTGGGAAGGATGGGAAAGGAAATATTCAGAAACTCTTTTAGCATTATGAAATGAACATCGCTCAAGGTTGTCAGCACTTTGACTACAGTGGAGTACAACTTATGTCCTCACTGTTGCTTTATTGTTGATTGATTACTTTATTAATTTAAATTATTAAAATAAACCTTATCTTTGTTCAGCTAAAGAACAGTATTTTGTTCACTTAGGTGGCCATGATTACCAAAAAATGTGTGAGCAGATTAAATGTGATCTTTACAAAACTGAAGAGAAGACATGATGATGTGTTAAAACTTTTATTTCTTATGATATCAGGTTACCTTCTGGAGCCATATTTCCGACAGTCATTACATGTCAGTCGCTGAAGTCGCAGCGATATCAGGTACTATCCACTTGTGGCTGCTAGTACTCCTTTTTAACTTGACATACTTACAAATACTTTTCTTCCGTTTAGTACAAAATATAATGTAAAATTTGGATGATATCCTAAGGAACTGAAGTCTGTATTTGGCATTGAACATCAGTATAGATTTAAATATGAGAAAGCAACAGTTCGTAGTAAAATTGAGAAGTTTTCTGGGTAACATGGCTACTTACTTTCACAAATCTTACTTTCACAAAACTTTCTTCCAGTCCCATGACGCTGACCATCTCATTGAAACTCTTGATTTACTCCCTCACATTTTCTTTTTTAAGTGGTATTTTGAAATTCGCATACTGAAATTTGATGCAGCCAGGGACAACTTCTCGAAATCGGTTTCACGCAAGAAATTAATCACGATTAGATGATACATGTATGTTATTACGAGGGCGTAGCCGGGCGGGGAAGGGGGGACTTTGCCCTGGGGTTCCTGGGTACCCGTGTACCCGTAAGCCTCGCAAGGGTAAAAGGGGCGGACGCGAAAGTTAGTGTTTCTGATAAATAAATCGATAACCTGTTTTACTGTTATTTTGCTTTGATGTTGGTTTTACAACACTCAGCTGAAATGCCCTCTGAAAGAAAACCCAGTTTACTGGGCATATTTGAAAAATATTATTTACGTTAAACCACTAAACTTTTCTTCGTCTCGTTTCTGAATCATCATTGTATTATCTTCTTCCTGAGTCCTGTTCATTAAATGGCTTTCCGTTTTTCCTCTTGACGTTCTGCATGTAGCAATACATCGTTGCTTCTCCAATTGTTATAGTACCATCGCAAGAGCACTTGTAGATTCTCTTTCCAGCTGAGATGGTGCTTAATAATTTAGCAACTTTCGCGTCGTTTGTATCACAGCTTACGCCAATAAAGATTTTACCCTGGCGGAAAAAAAAGACAATAATCATGATACTGATGATAATGATAAAGCACGTCAAGAGTTCGAAATGTAGATGACTAAAACTATTCTTTTCTCTTCAATGGGTGCACACATGACGTGACGAAAGCCGACGCCTACTACCTGAGGAATACTTATTGTGAGTTTTCCATGTCAAAATCGAATATCACAAATACAGCCTACAAGTCTGGGAACTTAAGAAAAGAAAAATCCAAGTATTTGCTAACACTGGCCTTTAAATGTACGCTGGACTACTGGTTCCCTCAGCGGGCAGGTCGTTCGTGTAAAATCGATTTTTGTTGTCACTTATAGGGCGAGAAAAAAAAAACTGATATTTTTTAACGCTTTTTTGTTCTATTTCAGGCCAAGGAAATCATTGTTCCGTGTGGGATTAAAGAAATAGCCGTAGATACACTTAAAGGTATGAAATTGTCCAAAAAAAAAAAAAAAAAACTTTATCTTACGTTTGGCGGCAAAATGAACTTTTCCAAAGAGTTCGTACTGAATTTCGAAATAAGTTGTTAAAGGTTTTATTTACTTTTTGTTTTAATGGTGATGGAGATTTAAAACTTAAAAGATAGGAAATTTGCTTTGATTCTCCAGTCGATGCGGCCTATGGCTAGAAAGTAATAACTCAACTTTATGACTTTAAGTGAGGCCTTACGACATTTAGACAACTCCTTTGACCGGTAAATATTGTCTCAAGTGCTAATATGTCGTAAAGCAATTTTCTATAGTACATTTTTTTGTCAGAATCAACAACTTTCACAATCCTCAACTCAAATTATATCTGGTTCCGTCCCTGTAATTTCTTGTTGGGCGATTGAGTTTGCTGCCATACCAGTGCTGGATAAAGTGTTAAAAACACAGGAACTAGCCCCGAGTCCAAGTGGGCCCTGGATACCATTGAACCCAGATGGCCCACGAGGGCCCTGAACACCGGATAGTCCAAATGGTCCTGCAGGGCCCTGAGTACCATTATATCCAGGATGTCCGGGAGGTCCGGATAACTGCAATGATTCACATTGAAACAATAGCAATGATAGTCATGATGATCAGGATAACGGTGGTAATGATAAGAACAGTGACAATGAAAAACCTGATAATAGCATCGTAGAAGAGGAGGAAAACATAATTGAACTCTTACTTTTTCTTCCACGATAACATTTCAACGCAATGAATACATTGCTGACATTTCGATAACTTTTAAAACGTACTCTTTTGGTGTCTGGATCAAATGTTCTGACTGTGGTAGTTGTGTTAGAGAACTAGGATATTCCAGAAAAGATTCATGATGTGAAGGAAGTTATATTTTTACTACCATGCGCTTTTTTACCATGTTAGGCTGGATTGGGGTGAATACGTTTTCCTTGCTCGTGTGCGGTTTTATCAAATATCTCCCTTCCTTTGTTTTTTCAGATCGGTACAAAATGAATCATGTTTTTTCGCAATTAAAATGACGCCGTTTATAATTTCTTAGAGTTTGATTGGCAGTAATCTTGTCGTACTAAGAGATCCCAGAACGTTTCAACAATTTCATTCGAAACCTCCATAGTATGAATGAATTTTATCTATATTACCACGTGCTTGTTTACCATCCTACTGCATTAAGGTGCACTCCTTTTCACTGTTCAAGCGCAGTTATGCAAAATCTCTCTCTTCCGCATTTCTGGATCAAATTTCCCTGTTCATGAGCACTTATGCAAAATCTCTATCTCCCGCGTTTCTTTAGATCGAGACAAAACTTAGACATCGTAAGAAACTCTTGATCTGTTAAGAATCTCCATTGAGAGCCTATTGGACCTGCAATTATTCACCCTTAATCCTCATGGTCTCAACAAACGGCGAGAATTTAGATCGAAACACTGCATTGATTACTACAATTGAGAAGTTGTGATTTACCATTTTTCCAACATGACGTATTTTATTTTAATTTTACTCCATTATCATTTTTGATATTTGTTTATTCCTTAGTTGAAGGGCTCTTTTCAGGGATTCTGTTATGTTTGTCATCGGTTTTTCATTAAAAAAAAGGGGGGCCTTGGAGAGGAGGTTATGGGATCCTGTTGTGATTTTTACCTGATTACATTCATTCAGAGGCCTTCAATAGGGAGCTTGTTACTCCGGAGTAAACACTACTTATTAAGTTAGATTTTGTTTCTCTCTAGTTTTTGTCACTTATTTGTATTCACATGTCACCCATAGTTCTTTATTTGCCTTTCATTGTTTAACCCTCCTCATTTTGTATTTATACCTTTGTTGTATTACGTAACCTCAATCTTAAATTTTCTGTTTTGTATATAAGTCGCAATCATTGTAAATAGCTTTTTAGTTTTTAATTTTTAACCTAAAGAAGGCCGAACGGCTGAAACGTCGTGCATTAAACTCGTCCAGAACAGTCAAGAGTTGGCCTCTTCATTACTTCCCAACATATATATATATATATATATATATATATATATATATATATATATATAACTATTAAATCCCTCTGGAGTGTCAACAATAGGGTTTTAACAATTAGGCGAACGTCTACAACTTAAATGGCTTTTATTTCCCCTTGGGTAAATACGCCATCAAGCGAAACTGCGTGAAATTACAATTTTTGGCCATTTGAGTTTTCCAAAAATTCGAAAGGAAAATTCTATAAATCTGTTGAAATTAAGAATACAATTGCTAAACTGAGAGTTTGGTATAATTCGAACTAGGTGCGTTTGGCGTTAGGTCACCACCAGCACTTTATCACCGGCCACAGAACTTACACAGGCGTTATTAACGCACTTTTCTGGCGGCTGAGCTATCCTTTACCAAACCTTTTCTTGATGTTATGCTTTGTACGTTTTCAATGACGCAAAAATACTTTGATTTCTCTCACGAACGCGACAAAAAAACGCCGTGAAAATAACAATGGCTTCTCGATTTTAATTGTTTGCTTTTATCGTACTGTTGTTTGATTCTCCCCTTTCATTTGTTTATTTCAGCTTGCTAAACCACACGAACCGAGAAAGTGATTATATTTAAATTCTTAGAATCTTCTTGATAAGCTTTCGCACGAGAAAAAATTGACTTCCGTTATATTCGAGAAAAAGAGAGATATCCGCCCTGGCAGGTTGTGGCTTCCTTAGAAGGACATGAATATCTTGGAACACATAAGGAATGAGGTAATTTGTATCTCAAGCCGAATAGACAGCACTGCTCTTACGAAGTCTTAAATAAGTAAAGTTTTCCTCGATGATCAAAGGAAACATTGCTGACTCGATTCCTTTATTTCGGCGAATCATTATTGGTTTCAGGAGATGATGACCACTAATTTAGTCTTTAGAAGTATTATAATACATCCTTGAGCTTTTGTATTTATTCGATAACTGCGATTAATAAAAAAAAAAACAAACAAAAAGACAAAATTGCTCCTACCGATTTATTTTGTAGAGCCGAGAGAATCCTTTCCAACTCCTGAACCTTCTTTTCAATCTGTGACTTATCTGGCAGAGTAAATTGTTTAATGCTTGAAAATGGACAAATAAGAGTGATGGTTCAACGCAGATGGTTTGATTTATTATATACCCGCATTTTATACAAATAAATCTTATGACCATTTGTGAAACATTTTCTTTGTTTCGTTTTCATCCCCCGCATGTTTGAGGTAGCAACCACTAAGGTCACTGTTCACAATCCCTTACGTGTGATTTATCAATCCAAAAGCGATAGGTTTTATATTTAATTTTTCTTTTTTTAAATTTGCGTTTCGATCTAGAATAATTAATGTACTTTTACAGTAATATGCTTGATGTGCCACACTGGCGGATCGGAGTTGTGTTAGTGAGAAAGCAAACGGAGTTACTTCTACAGAAATGTGTTATTCAACGCTCAGTGATCACAACTTAGCCTCATCTTAATACCAAATCATGCAGACATAATAACAATGCCCTTGTTATTCATGTTTACGAATAAGTATCGTGCTGGACGGATTGTCCCTTGTGAACAATGTCATTTCCTTAGACTCGAAATGCTATACTGATCACCAGTGTGGGGAATTATTTATGAAAATTTCATGCTAGAGCATTTGGTCGATAAATTGGGCTTTTTACTAAAAAAGAAGGTGGCTTTTATGGACCCAATCTCGTGGAATCGTAAAAATAACAATACTCAAATCATATCGAAACGGAAATTCCTCTAATTTTCTCTTTGGAGAGAAAATTAAATGGTCTAGACTGAAGTGAATGATTTTTTTGCTTCATCGTGTCGTTTGAGTGATGACACTTTTAATGGATCAAGACCTACGAGTGTTTACTTACAACAGGAATGGGCATTGGTAGCAGTACCTGTGGAAACTTCTCTCTGTGCCGTCATGATTGCCACAGCTAAAACCAAAGTGGCAAGGGCTGTCAAGAGTTAAGCAAAAGCAATGGCAGATATGATAAAGAATAATGGATGATGTTTCATTTCATCAGAATCTTTATACGGCTGTGTTTCCACGTTTGGCTTTGCCTGAGGAGTGTCCTTTCTGAAAACTACATCGTCATAGGTTTCGGTGTGATCTTCCTGTTTAGATTCCATTTCGAAATAACTGTTCTCCTGCCCGACCTCGATCTTAGTACCCATCATTGAGTGGTATGATTGTGCTGTTTGTGAAACAAGTCAACTTTAGACGCTTATTGGGGCGAAACAAGCTCAGGCAGGCCAAAGAGATGCTGAAATGCGATGCAATATGATCATATGATCATCACTGACCTGATGAGATAGCGAAGATTGACTGTTGCGTAAGCTGTATGAAAATAGGATAATGACAGGAAGTATTTGTTTCGACGCAGGCTCATAGATTGTACAATAAAGGATTGAACTGACATTAAATGACGATGAAAGCATTATTGAACAAAATGATAATGCTGTCTTGATATTGATCTAAGTTATCACTATACACCCACTTTCCAGTGTACAGTGAGATATCAAGGTAGAAGCAAGTGAGGTATGGAGGGTTTCTTCTTGATGTTTTAGCCTTCAATGGGCTGAAGTCAAACCAAAATTAAAATTCTTTAACTTTTAATGATCTACTACTTTTAATTTCAACTAAGTGCTATAAAGGCGTTGAGAAGGAAAAGGAAATATTCAGAAACTCTTCCAAGCAAGATGCTGTAACCATGTTTTCAACACTGTTTTCATAGTCTCATCAACTACACAAATCCTTACCTATACCTATGGCAACATATTTTTTCCCCTTTTTTAACATAATGCAATATTAGGCAATTTCAAATGCAGTCAACAGTTTTCACTCTCGAATTTAAGCATTAAGGTGTGAGAAGAGTAAATGTGACCTTTACATACTAGATGAAAAACATACACAAAACTGAAGAGAAGGCATGTCGTTAAGTTAAAACCTTTATTTCTTCACATCAGGTTACCTTTTAGAGCCATATTTCCGACAGTTATTACATATCAGTCGCTGAAGTCGCGGCGATATCAGGTGTTATCAACTGGCGCCTGCTAGTACTCCTTTTTAATTTGAGATACTTACAAATACTTTTTTGTCCATTAATGTAAAAAAAAAATATGTTTGGATGATATCCCAAGGGACTGAATCTGTATTTAGCATTGATTGAAAAAAAAATCGGTGCAGATTTAAATATGAGAAAGCAATGGTTCGTAGTAAAACTGAGAGGTTTTCTGGGTAACATGGCTACCTAGTTTCACAAAACTTCCTTCCAGTTCCGACCTTAACGCTGACTATCTCATTGAAACTCTGGATTTACTTCAATACATTTTCTTTTGGAGTCATATTTGGATTTCTTATACTGAAATTTGATGCAGTCAAGGACAACTTCTCAAAATCGGTTTCACGCAAGAAATTAACCGAGTGACGATTAGATGATACATGTATGTTATAACGAGGGCGTGGGGGGTGGGGGGTTAGCCCTGGGGTTCCCGGGTAACCGTAAGCCTCGCAAGGGCAAAAAGAGCGGAAGCGAAAGTTAATGGTAAAAAAGAAACAGCGCTTCTGATAAATAAATCATGCACACCTTTGAATGAGTTCGGATGACAGGAAAGTCTTAGCTTATTAACTTTGACATCATGTAAAGTAAATACAATGTGGCTAAATAAGGTGACTTTCGACTGAGTGTGGAAAGTAATGCTACTTTGCTTTGATTTAATATTATTTCGCATTGTAATTGGTCTAGAAATCTCGTGCCATCCTCTCTCTCACGTTTTGAGCAGATAACCCGTTTTTACTTTGATGTTGGTTTTAGAATAGTTAACTGAAATGCCCCCTGAAAGAAAACCCAGTTCACTGGGCATATTTGAAAAATAGCACTAACGTTAAACCACTAAATTCTTCTTCGTCTCGTTTCTGATTCCAAGCTGTATTATCTTCCTCACAAAGACCCCTGTTCATTAAATGGCTTTCCGTTTTTCCTCTTATGACTGACACTCCCAATAGTTCATGTAGCAATACATCAGTGCTTCTCCAGTTGTTAGGGTACCTTCGCACAAGCACTTGTAGATTCTCTTTCCAGCTGAGATGGTGCTTGATAATATAGGAACTTTCGCGTCGTTTGTATCACAGTTTACGCCGATAAAGATTTTACCCTGGCAGGAAAAAAAAATATTGATACAGATGATAATGATAAACTACGTCAAGAGTTCGAAAAGCAGATGAGCAAAACATTTCTTTCCTCTTCGATGGGTGTACACACGACGTGACGAAAGCCGACGCCTAAAATCTGGGCAATACTTATTGAAAGTTTTCCATGCCGAAATCGGATATCACAAATACAGCTTTCACGTCTAGGAACGTAAGAAAAGAAAAATCCACGTATTTGCTAATACTGGCCTTTAAATGTACGCTGGATTACTGGTTCCCTCAGCAGGCTCGTCGTTCGTGCAAAATCGATTTTTGTGGTCACTTATAAAAGTCATAAAAGCCGGCGTAGCGAATATTTTGAAAAGCTGACATTTGCAAACGTTTATTCGTTCCATGACAGGCCGAGGATATCATTGCTCGGTGTGGGATCAGAGAAAGATAGATACACTGAAAGGTATGAAATTGTCGGAAAAAAATGAAAAAAAACCAATTCTATCCTACATTTGGCGGCAAAACGAACTTGTCCGACAAGTCCGTGCTGAATTCCATAACGAGTTGTTAAATGTTTTCTTGTTTTCTTTTCTTTTTTCCTTTTTTTTTTTTGATGGAGATTTAACACTGATGATGATGGAGAGATTTAACAATTAAAAGAGAGGAAATTAGCTTTGATTGTTCAAGTCGATGCGGCCTATGGCGGGAGGCTTTACTACATTTGGACAACTCCTTGGACCGGTAAATATTGTCTTGAGTGTTAATTAATTTTCAATAGGAGTGTTTTTGGTTAGGATCAAAAAACTTTCACAATCTTCAACTCAACTCACATTTTGTTCCGTCGCTAAAATTTCTTGTCGGGTGATCGAGCTTACTCGCATACCAGTGCTGGATAAAGTCTTAAAATCACAGGAACTGGCCCCAGGTCCAGGTGGACCCTGGGTACCATTGAACCCAGATGGTCCACGAAGACCCTGAACACCAGGTAGTCCAGATCGTCCTGAAGGGCCCTGAGTGCCATTATGTCCTGGAGGTCCGGGGGGTCCAGCAGGTCCGGCAAGTCCAATGTCACCCTTTGTACCATTATATCCTGGAGGTCCGGCAGGTCCAGTGTCCCCATTAGTACCATTGACTCCAGGTGGTCCTCTGATGCTTGTGCTGCCAGTAGTATTTTTCACCCACACAATTAAAAAAAACAACAACAACAACAATGATATTCACAGTAACCACTGCAATAACGATAACAATAAAAATGATTACAATTGTAGTGGTAATGACAATTAGCACAGTAACAGTGAGAATGACGGTGACAGTGACAAAGTGACAGTGAAAGTGACATTGACTGTGACAGTGAAAGTGAGTGACAGTGACAGTGAAAGTAAAAGTGAAAGGGAAAGTGACAGTGGCAGAGACAGTGACAGTGATAATGACGGTGACAGTGACAGTAAAAGTGAAAGGGAAAGTAACAGTGGCAGAGACAGTGACAATGATAATGACGGTGACAGTGGGTGACTGACAATAACAGTTAAAGTGGAAGGGAAAGTGACAGTGACAGTGGGAGTTACTGTGACAATGAAAGTGAAAGTGACAGTGACAGTGAGAGTGGCAGTAACAGTGACATTGACAGTGATAGTGATAGTAACAGTGACAGAAGCAGTGATAGTGGCAGTTAATTTGACAGTGAGAGTGACAATGACAGTAGCAGTGAAAGTGGCAGTGGCAGTGACATTGAAAGTGAAAGTATCAGTGACAGTGAAATTGAAAGTGGCAGTGACAGTGACAGTGACAGTGTATGTGACAGTAAAAGTGAAAGTGATAATGACTGTGACAGTGATAATGAAAGTGGCAGTGGCAGTGGCAGTGGCAGTGACAGTGGAATTGGCAGTGGCCCTGCCAAAATGGGAGGCTCTTATATGAAAAGGTGTCTAGAAGGAAACCAACATTGACTTAAGTTGGTTGTAAGAAATGCACAGTTTGTTTGGTTTTTTTTTTTATTCACATTGGAGACCTTTACCATGCTTATTTGCTCAATGTTGGATTTGCGAACTATGGAGTTTTATCTCTTTATAGTTTGGACTGATGATGGAATGGTCACCACATATCAATTGATCTGTCTATAGGCTTACACCACACCATCCCTTATCATTGATATATCTATACCTTAAGTCAATGGTTAAGATATTTTTAAGGCTAAATTGAAGTTAATCACAATTGTGGCATTTTCAAGCATGAAATTAGATACAAAAAAAGTATCCCCTGCCATTCCACAGACATTAAATAAATGTAAACAGGTCATTTTCAAAACAAATTTAAAATTTGCTGGGGTAGTCTTGCTTGAATTTGAATGTTCAACACTGACTCTTGCAAACAATGATGGGCTATATGTTTGACAATCTTCGAAAATCCTCTTTAACTCATGATGAAAAACAGTCTCTGTTTTTGCATTAGGCTTTGAAGCATATGTGTACCATGTACTTTGTGATGACCATTAGGTAGCTTAACTTTAAGTGAAAGAGACCATGATATCGTGCAGCTTAGGGCAGTGACTTGGCATTGCAAGATATCTCAGATCAGGTCACTGATTGGTTGATTTGAAATTTGGTATGAAATGACACACAAAAATACATTCAGGTATATGTACCTTTTGATCCAGTTGCATGATGCTTTGTTCAAAATGTAGAAACCTCTCATTTACAGTTGTATTTAGACCAATCAAAACTTGGGCAACATCCTGTACTGTGAGACAGATATCCTCTAGCTCTGTATTTTTGCCCTAAAAAATAAAACAGACAAAATTATTGTGTTAAAGAATTAGTGGACCTACCAAAGTTGGTAAAATAAGTAGAGCAGTCCACATTTTGCTTCTGAAAAAAGGATAATAGGAACTGTAACAGTGAGAGATTCAGATAACAATACATTCTTAATGTTGGTAACTTACTTCATTTTTCATTTTTTCCATGTCTTTTTTCATCTGCCATAAAGCAAGAAACTTCTGTTAAACTCAGTGCACTAATAGTAATTTTTTCCTAATTTAGATAGAGCTGGAAATGGATGAATTTAAACTTGCCCTTATTGCTAGCTCCTCCAACTCTGCTGAGACCTAGCACAAGGATGAAAAGAAAAGAAACTGCTTAACATCATATCATTTTTCTAATGAATGGTTTATTCTTAGTGATGACTTACAATCATTATCATTATTGTTATTATTAAGATGATCATTATGATTATTAGAGGTGAATGAATGGCAGTTCAGTTCTTTTACAACCCCTGAAACCTATAACAATAAAAGAAATGTAAATCAATATTCCTGATTGAGTTTCTTTGTACATCAATACTTTCTTGTGATTTCTTATTCATAATGATCTGAGGATGATGATGGCTATAGAGGCGCGCAATTTGCATGATAAGGTTTGTACCTACTATGCTGCCAAAGTTGGTTCAAAAAAATTAGGAGAACACTGGTAATGTCTGGAACAATGACACCCAAGAGGACCTATAGTAATGTTTATCAGGCTCCCCCAGGCACACATCAGCCTGATTAGAAATAACATTTAGATCACCCCATTGAAAAAGTTAAAGCAGAAGAAGTGTACTGTTGTTAATACAAAAATGATATTCTGTTTAAAATCTATATTTCTATACCATATTTACCAATAATCAGCAAGTTAAAAGTCCTATTAAGGCCCTCAGTCTTATGTAGTACTACATAAAAGTACTCATGTATTTTACCTCAGTGCACTTTTGTTTTTAACAAATCACTACTAATGATTAAGAATTACTCCTACCGCGTAGTCTCTAAATGCAGAGAGGTTCCTTTTCAACTCTTGCACATTCTTTTGAAGTTCTGACGTTTCTAGAAGAGGGGGAGACAATAAGAAAAACATAGAAAATGTAAACAAAAAATGATGAACAGATGGATAAATAGATAAAAGATAAAGCAATTAACACATGTTGAAGTTTCACACATTGATTAGCAAATGTTAGCACCATTCACAAAACACCTTTTAATACAATAAGAGAGAAATAGGACCAACTTATTCTTGAACTATTGCAAATAATTAATCACTATCAAGAGAATCATTTGTTCATCTCTCAAAAATTTGGTAAGCAAAAGGCCTTTTTTCCTGCTTGTTATATGTAAACGATCTTTCTAAGTTTGTGAATCATTCGTAAGGAAGAAGGTACATTGTATGCCTGTAATAATAGCACTACATTTACGAGAAATAATGTCGAAATTGAGAAGAAAAAGAAGATTTCGATCTGTACCTGGAAAAGAGTCGATTATGGCTTGAAGCATTCGAGGTTCCTTGGAATTTGGCAATAGTTTGTTAGTAACGCTTCGCCCGTCGAAATTTGGATAAGATTCTGACAAAATTCTACGCTGAAGTCCTGAAAAAAAATGGAAGAGAATTCGAAGCCTACTCACTTCGCATTGTGGAGGCATCACTCGACAGGTATCTCCGCCGAAAATATTATTCGGCATCCATCACCGAACAAAATGTCAGAGATGCCAAGGCCAAGAAAATTTGCCCAACAGAGCTCAGCCGTACACTCGAGTAGACGAATAATTATTTTGGAGTGAAGGAAAACTTGAAAGTCACAATGGTGTTGCCTTTACAAACGTTACTATAAAAAACTGGCAAATTATTTGGGTTTCAGAGGCCGCTAGGACTATTACAACGCTTACGTTGAAGATTTTTTCATTTTGCAAATGGCACCTGGTAGCAAAGTTGTTCAGTGTGAAGAAAATCTAACCAAAACCCGGCAAGGCGGATTGAGAAACAAAAACCGAAGTTCTCTTCGGCAAACGCGGTCTACCAACGGTGGGGAATGGGATCTCGTGCAGCTTTGCTTAGAGTGGCTTGCACGTCGACCCCGACCAATTAGAAATTCCGGCCCTTTGTACCTTGAAATTGTTTCTAGCCCCTCCACAGGTGTTGGTTGGCCAAATCGAGCATGGGTGAGCATCGAATTAGCCAAATAATGAAGTCAGTTGCAAGTTGTTTACGAGAGGAGCGTGCCAAGAAAACAACAAACCATTTCACAAGAAAAACGGTCGTTACGAAATTAAAAGAAGCGGGCCAACCACTTCATAAAATTATCCAAGTTACTGGACATGCCAGAGAGTCCTGGCTGCATGATTAGGACCAAACAACGGAGAGCAAACGAAGGTAATTATCTCGTATGGCAAGCGGGTATGCCGCAACATCGACTTTATCAGCGATAGTATAAAGGTCGATCGCCGGCAATTATTTCTTCCTCTTGTCCAGGCCCAGAAGATATAAACGTAAAGGAAAACATCCCAGCTAATCCGTAGAAAAAGTTGTAATGCTTTCTTTTGTTTCTTAAGATAGCTGTAGTAGATGTATAACGATTGTATTTTCGAAACTTACTAGACGGCGCGAGTTTCAAATTGAATGTAATTTTTGTTCCTTGGCCGTAACGCCTGGTTGATTATTTAATTGTTAACACTTGAACGGTGGACTGATTGGTTGTTGCTAAGTAATCGTTTTGCTTGAGTGGTTTTAGTCTTTAGTTTTTTATCTTTGTTTTAAAAGCCGATTTTAAACGTTGCATTTCGCTTTTGTCGTAGATTTTAATGATCATGTTTTGAACAATCATGTTTTTTTGGTTCATTTTTTTTCCCGAAATTTTAATTTGCAACAGGACTTAGTGTCAACCAATTCTGTCGGTAATGTTACGAATGATTGACAATCACTCTTATGATTACACACCGAATTGAACTCCACTCGGTCTGTTACCATTTTTAATTATCTGCATGGAACTTTGAATTTTCTTGGTATGTATGTTAATCAAAATTTCAATTTCAAATTTTATAAGGGGGGGGGGTTGAGTTTCATGTTAATAAATGATTTCACATATTTAATTCCAAAAGCCCCATTGAAAACATGGAGAGTCGTGCTTTTCACTAATGATATTTTTTTATAACCTCATCTTTTGTCAGATATTATTACGCATATGGTTAAAGTTCTCAATTCAATGACTCGGAGCGTTTGCGTTACTTACAATGTCTTCGGCCTTTGCATACTTCATGATACTAACTTAATGTTAAGTGGCTCACATCATTAGAAATCCTATACTAATCACAAGTGCGGGGAACGCTCTGGTAAATAAAGGTGCAATATGCAAAACTCTGTACGAAGTTCTTCAAGAAATTAATTTTTCATTCGGGAGTAGAAATTTCTTACGGGAGAGTGGTCTGTTGATAAATTGGGCGTTTTACTAAAAAAAAAAAAAAAAAAAAAAAAAAAAAAGAAAGGTTTTCGTTGACCCAGTTTCGTGGAATCTTAACAATAGCATTAGTCAAATCATATCGAAACGGAAGTTCCTCTAATTTCCTCTTTGTACAAGAAATTGTCAGGACCGAAGTGAATTATTTCTTGCTTCATCCTGTCGTTTAATTAGTGCCCTTTTTCCAATCACTTTTAAGATTTGAATGGATGAAGATCTACGGGTGTTTACTTACAACAGGGAGAAGCAATGGTAGCCGTACCTGTGGAAACTTCGCTCCGTGCCGTCATGATTGCCACAGCTAAAACCAAAGTGGCAAGGGCTGTTAAGAGCGAAGCAACAGCAATGGCTGATACGATTTAGAATAATGGGTGATGTTTCACTGTATAAGAATCTTTACACAGCTGTGTTTCCTCCTTCGGCTTTGCCTTAGGAGTGTCCTCTCTGAAAACTAAACCGTCACACGTTTCGGCGTGATCTTCTTGTTTAGATTCCGTTTCGAAAGAAACGTTCATCCGCCCGACTTCGGTCTTAGTATCCATTATTGGGTGTTATGATTGTGCCTCTTGTGAAGCAGATCAACTTTAGACGCTTCTGGAGGCGAAACAAGCTTAGGCAAGCAAAAAAGATGCTGAAATGCGATGCGATACGATCATATGATCAGCACTGACTGATGATAGAGCGAAGAATGACTGATGCGTAAGCTGTCTTAAAAAAGGATGATGACAGGAAGTGTTTGTTTGTTTCGACGTAAGTTTATAGATTGTGCAATAAAAGATTTAACTGACCTTAAATGATGATGAAAGCATTATTGAACAAAATGATTATGCTGTCTTGATAGTGATGTAGGTCATCACTATCGACCCCACTTTCCAGTGTATAGTGAGATATCAAAGTAGAAGCAAATGAGGTATAGAGGGTTTCCTCTTGATATCCCCTTGATGTTTTAGTCTTCAGTAGGCTGAAGTCAAACCTAAACTAAAACTTTCTTACCTCTAATGATCCACTGGTTTCGTAGAGGCCAACTTTGATTACATTTAATGCTAAGGTTATTTGACAGGTGGCATGGAATATTTTCCCAAATAGCTGAATGTTATAAAGGCGTTGAGAAGGATGGGAAAGGAAGTATTCGGAAACTTTTCCAAAGCAAGATACTGGTACCATTTTTTCAACATTGTTTTCAAAGTCCCATCAATCACACAAACCCTTACTTACGGCGGCACCCTTCGTTGAAACTCTTGATTTATTCCCACATATTTCGTTTTTTAAGTGATATTTTGGATTTCCTAGACTGAAATTTGATGAAGCCAGGTACAACTTCTCGAAATTAGTTTCACACAAGAAATTAATCAAGATTAGATGATACGAGTATGTTATAATAAGGGCGTAGCCGGGGGTGGTTTTGCCCTGGGGGTTCCACCTTTGAATGAGTATAAATGATAGGAAAGTCTTAGCCTATTAACTTTGATATCATGTCAATTAAAGACAATGTGGCTAAATAGGGTGACACTCGACTGAGTGGGGGAAGTAATGCTACTTTGCTTTGATTTAGCATTACTTCACATTGTGATTGGTCTAGAAATCTCGCACCATCCTCTTTCTCTCGCTTTAAGAAGATAACCTGTTTTTACTTTTATTTTACTTTGATTTTGGTTTTACAACACTCAACTGAAATGCCCTCTGAAAGAAAACCCAGATCACGGGGCATATTTGAAAAATAGTATTCTTCGTCTCGTTTCTGAATCAAAACTGTATAATCTTCTTTACAAAGAGTCCTGTTCATTAAATGGCTTTATGTTTTTCCTCTTATGACTGACACTCCCAGAAGTGCATGTAACAATACATCGTTGCTTCTCCAGTTGTTAGGGTACCTTCGCAAGAGCACTTGTAGGTTCTCTTTCCACCTGCGATGATGCTTGATAATTTAGCAACTTTCGCGTCGTTTGTATCACAGTTGACGCCAATGAAGATTTTACCCTGGCAGGAAAAAAAAAAAAGACAATAATTATGATACTGATGATACAGATAAATTGCGTCAAGAGTTCGAAATGTGGATGAGCAAAACATTTCTTTCCTCTCAATTGGGTGTACACACGACTTGACGAAAGCCGACGTCCAAAATCTGGGGAATACTTATTGTGAGTTTTCCATGCCGAAATCGGATATCACAAATACAGCCTACACGTCTAGGGACGTAAGAAGAGATAAATCCACGTATTTGCTAATACTGGCCTTTAAGTGTACGCTGGATTACTTGTTCCCTCAGCGGGCAGGTCGTTCGTGTAAAATCGATTTTTGTTGTTACTTATAGGCCGAGATACAGATTCATAAAAGCCGGCGTAGCGAATACTTTGAAAAACTGGTATTTTCAAACGCTTTTTTGTTCCACGTAAGGCCGAGGATATTATTGCTCCGTGTGAGATTAAAGAAATAAACGTAGATACACACTGTAAGGTATGAAATTTTCCGAAAAAAAGAACACTTTATCTTATATTTGGCGGCAAAATGAACTTTTCCGAAAAGTTCGTGCTGAATTTCGAAACAAGTTGTTAAAGTTGTGAGATAGGTTGTTGTTCATCGTGGTAGTTGGATGATAATATAAGTTTGTTCTGTTGTCTCACGACATGGTCACTTGATGTGGAACGCGACTTTTCGACCGCTCACTGCAAGTCTTCTTCAGGCGTGCCTCTGGTTGTGGCACGGCATTATATATCATGGTGGTCATGCCATGGTACCATGGTTACCATGGTTTCCTCGGGCGTTCGCTGGTTTTTCGTACGTCGTTGGTTTAGATGTTTCCTTTTTGAAGGCATCCAGGTATTTCGGCTCCGCTGTCCCTGTTTATGTTATTTGGGTTGAGTCTTATGTGAATTGCCTCCTTCACTTTCCTTATGTACCAGTGGCTTTCTCGGGCAATAAGCTTGGTTTTGTTCCACAGCGGCTTGTGTCCGGCTCCGTTAGCATGTTCTGAAACTGCGAAATTCTGAGTGCGTGCGAGTCTTATATCCCTGTCGTTCTCCTTCATTCTTTCTTGTATGGGTCGTCCTGTTTCCCCGATGTAGACTTTGCCGCATGTGCATGGTATCTTGAAGACTACGCAATCTTGCTTGTTTGGGTCAGCGGGGTCTTTTGGTCCGACCAGCCAAGATCTTAGTGTGGTGTCGAATTTAAAGACGGTGCGTATTCGTTGTTGCTGTAGGTGGCGGCGGAAGGGTTCTGAGACTCCTTTGATGTATGGCAGCACTGCGGTAGACTTGAATTCTGTTGTTTCCCTCTCGGGTGTTGGATTCCTGATTTTGGTCACCTTCTGTAAGAAGGACGGAGGGTAGCCGTTGGCGACGAGAACTGTGGATCTCCTAGGCTGTTCCGGATGGCTTGGTGATGATGCGTTTAGCTCGACCATGTAAACACTTGACAAAACCGCGTTTAACAGATTATGGGTGGTGCGAATCATAGGCAAGGTACTGGTTGGTGTGGGTGGGTTTTCTGTATACACTTGTGAGCAGTTTACCGTCTGGTTCCCTTGTTACGAGGGTGTCGAGGAAGGCGGTCTTATTGTTATTCTCAGTTTCCATGGTGAAGCGGATGGACAGGTGTTGTTGGTTGAGGTAGCTCCGAAAATTATCCACGTTGTGCTGTTTCATGACGGTGAACGAGTCATCTACATAGCGCTTTCATTTTCTCGGTGGTTTTGGGGTTTTGGGGCAGTAGCTAAGGTTTGTTCTTCGAAGGCCTCCATGTATAGATCGGCAATTACGGCGGAAATCGGGCTGCCCATAGGTGCTCCATCTTGTTGCTCGTAGAGTGCTCCGTTATACTTAAAGTATGTGGATCTCAGAACGAAATTTAGAAGGTCTGCAATCTGGGTAGGTGTGAGCGCTGTGCGGTCTGGTAGGCTCGGATCGTTGTTGAGTCTATGAAACGCGGCCTGTACTGTTTCTTCTATAGGGACGTTGGTGAACAGCGACTCGACGTCAAAGGATATCATTGGCATCTTGGAGTGGTAGCCGCTTCCGTGTCGAGGACTACAGTCGCACAGCTCTTGTCTGCTGGCAGGATCATGACGGAATGGTCCTGTTTGAGACTTTTTAGCGCATTTCGCATTTCCGTTGTGATGTTAGGCTTGGGTGGTACGGCCTTTTGGAGTACGTTGTTGACGGTTCTTCGGACTGTGTCAGCTTGTTCCGCGTCGAGTGGTCTGATGGTTGTTTCTGCCTTCGCGATTATTTCTGTGGTTCTGATGTTGGTCGGCGTGACGGCGAAATTTAGTCCTTTCTTGAGCAGGGTGGTTTCTGCGTCGCTGAGTGTTCTGGAAGACAGGTTAGTGACCCAGTTTGCTTGGTCAACTTTTGGTGTCGAGGTTACGTTTCTCGAATATTTGTTTCTGCCGCTCCTTGGGGTGACAACCGGTCGACCCCATCGCCTGAAGAAGACTTGCAGTAAGCAGTCGAAACGTTGCGTTCCACATCAAGTGACCTCGTCGTGAGACAACAGAACAAACTTATATTATCAAGTTGTTAAAGGTTTTCTTTTCTTTTTGTTTTCGTGATGATGGAGATTTAAGACTTAAAAGAGAGGAAATTACCTTTGATTTTCAAAATCGATGCGGCCTATGGTTGGAAAGTAATAACTCAACTTTATGACTCAAGGTGAGGCCTTACGACATTTAGATAACTCCTTTGACTGGTAAATATTGTCTCCAGTGTTAATATGTCGTAAAGCAATTTTCAATAGTATATTTTTTTGTCAGAATCAAACAACTTTCACAATCTTCAACTCAACTTACCTTGAGTTCCGTCGCTGTAGTTTCTTGTTGGGCGATTGAGTTTGCTGCCATACCAGTGCTGGTTAAAGTCTTAAAAACACAGGAACCGGCCCCGGGTCCAGATGGGCCCTCGGTACCATTGAACCCAGATGGTCCACGAAGGCCCTGAACACCAGGTAATCCAGATGATCCTGCAGGGCCCTGAGTACCATTATATCCCGGAGGTCCGGCAGGTCCGGACAACTGCAATGATTCGCATTGTAACAATAACAATGATGGTCATGATGATCAGGATAACGGTGGTAGAAAAACTTAATAATAGCATCGTAGAAGAAGAGAAAAATGTCATTTAATTCTTACTTTCTCTTCAACCATAACATTTCAACTCAACGAATATATTGTTGACGTTTCGATAGCTTTTAAAACGTATTCTTTGGGTGTCTGGATCGAATTTTCTGATTGGTTGTTGTGTTAGAGAACTAGGACATCCCAGAAAAGTTTCATGGTATGGGGGAAGTTATATTTATTTATTTATTTATTTTAATTTAATCAACATTAATTCAAGAAAAATTTGTACAGAACTAAACTTACATTACTCTACTTATATTACTCCCAGAAAAGTTTAATGGTATAAGGTAAGTTATATTTACTTACCATGCGCTTTTTTACCATGTTAGGCTAGATTGGGGTAAATACGTTTTCCTTGCTTGTGTGTAGTTTTATTAAGTCTCTCTTTCCTTGTTTCTTCAGATCGATACAAAATGAATAATGATTTTTCTCAATTTAAAATGGTGTCGTTTACAATTTCTTAGAATTTGATTGCCACTAATGTTATTGTACTAAGAAATCCAGAACTTTTCAACAACTTAATTCGAAACCTCCATAGTATGAATGGATTTTATCGATAATACGAGGTGCTTGTTTACCATCTTGATGCATTAAGGTGCACTCGTTTCCCCTTTTCAAGCGCATTAATGCAAAATTTCTCACTTCCGCATTTTTAGATCAGATTATTTATTATGCAAAATCCCTCTCTCCCGCATTTCTTTAGATCGAAACAAAACTTAGATATTGTAAGAAACTCTTAGTCTCTAAAGAATCTATATTAATAAAAGAAGTTTAAGTCTGCACTTGGGTTGAGTTTGAAATGCTTAAGATAAAGTTTGTTTTTTTTCTAAATATTTCTTTAAACTTTTGCGTTCAAAAAAAAAAAAATTATTTGCAAAAATATTGTTTTGGACCCGACCCAGACTTTTTTTGCACCTTTCTTTTTAATTTTTTTAAAATTATATATATTACTATTACATCACTGTGGAGTGTCAACAATAGGATTTTAACAATTAGGCAAACGTCTACAACTTAAATGGCTTTAATTTCCCCCAAGGTAAAAACACCATCCAGCGAAACTTGCGTGAAATTACAAAGTCTGGTCATCTGAGTTTTCAAAAATTCGAAAGGAAAATTCTATAAATCTTTTGAAATTAACAGTACAATTTCTAAACTGAGAGTTTGGCATTATGTTCGCACTGAATGCGTTTGGCTTGAAGTCATCACCAGCACTTTACCACCGGCCACAGAACTTACGCAGGCGTTTTTAACATACGTTATTATTGTCCGAAAAAGCACTTTTCTGGCGGCTGAGCTATCCTTTACCAAAGCTTTTTTAGTTTTTATGCTTTGTATATTTTCAATAGCGTAAAAATACTTTGATTTCTTCCACGAACGCGGCAAAAAAGCGTCGCGAACATAGCAATGGCTTCTCGATTTTAATTGGCTGCTTTCATTTGTTTATTTCAGCGTGCTAAAACACACGAACCGACAAAGTGATAATATTAAATTCTTAGCATCGTCTCGATAAGCTTTCGCTCGATCAAAAATTGACTACCGCTATACTCGAGAAAAAGAAAGAGATCCAATCAGGCGGGTTGTGGCTTCACTAGAAGGACATGAGATATCTTAGAACACAGAAGGAGGTAGTTTGTATCTCAAGCCAAGTCGACTGGACCGCCCTTACGAAGTCTTAAATACGTAAAAGTTTTTATCGATGATCAAAGGAAACATCGCTGACTCGGTCTTTTTTTCTCGGTGAATCGTTGTTGGTTTCAGGAGATGATAACCACTAATCTAGTTTTAAGAGGCATTACAATACATCTGAGAGCTTTTGTATTTATTCGATCACTGCGATTAATGAAAAAACAAACAAAAAAACGAACACAAACACAAAATTGCTCTTACCGAATTTTTTTGTAGAGCCAAGAGGATCCTCTCCAACTCCTGAACCTTCTTTTCGATCTGCGACTTATCTGGCAGAGTAAATAGTTTAATACTTGTAAATGGAAAAAGAAGAAAAATGATTCAACGCAGAGGGTTTGATTTATTATATACCTGCATTTTATACAAATAAATCTCATGACTATTTGTCGAACATTTTCTTTGTTTCGCTTTCAATCCTCGCATGTTTGAGATAGCAACAAATAAGGCCATTGATTACAATCCCATACATGTGATTTATCAATCCAAGAGTGATAGGTTTTTCAGTTACTTATTTTTCTCTTTTTGAATTGGCGTTTTGATTAAGAATAATTAATCTTTTTTTACAGCAATATGCTTGATGTGCCACACTCGCGGATCGGAGTTGTGTGAGAGCAAACCAATTAACTGTTAAAGAAATATGTTTTTCAACGCTAGTTGTCACAAATTAGCCTCATCTAAATATCAAATCATGCAGACATAACAGAACTACCCATGTTGTTCATGATTACGACTAAGTACCATGATAGACAGATTGCCCCTTGTAAGCAATGTCATTTTCTTAGACTTGAAATCCTATACTAATCATCAGTGCGGAGAAAGCTCTAGTAAACAAGGGTCAAGCATTTCAAACTTTGTACGAAATTCTTCGAGAAGTAATTTTTTAACTTGGAGATGAAAATTTTATGAGATAGTAGTTGGTTGATAAATTGGGCTTTTAACTAAAAAAAGAACGTGGCTTTTGTTGACTCAATTTCGTGGAATCTTAATAATAACAATACTCAAATCATATCGAAACGGAAATTTCGCTAATTTTCTCTTCGGACAAGATATTAAATGGTCGTGACCGAAGTAAAGTATTGTTTACTTTATCGTGTCGTACGCGTTTGACTAATGCCACTTTTATAATTTCGATGAATCAAGACCTACGAGTGTTTACTTACAACAGGAAGGAGCAATGGTAGCCGTACCTGTCGAAGCCTCGCTCCGTGCCGTCATGATTGCCACAGCTAAAACCAAAGTGGCAAGGGCTGTTAAGAGCGAAGCAACAGCGATGGCAGATGGGATAAAGAATAATGGGTTATGCTTCACTGTATCAGAATCGGCTGTGTTTCCACGTTTGGCTTTGCCTGTGGAGTGTCCTTTCTGAAAACTACATCGTCATAGGTTTCGGCGTTATCTTCCTGTTTAGATTCCATTTCGAAATAAATGTTCTCCCGCCCGACCTCGATCTTAGTATTCATCATTGGGTGGTATGATTGTGCCGTTTATGAAACAGATCGACTTTAGACTCTTCTTGGGGCGAAACATGCTTAGGCAGACCAAAGAGATGCTCAAATGCTGATCATATGACCATCTCTGATTGATAGGATAATCCATGCATAAAGCATTATTGAACAAAATGACTATGCTGTCTTGATTTTGATCCAGGTTATCACTATCGACCCCACTTTCCAGTGTACAGTGAGATATTCAGGTAGAATCAAATGAGGTATAGAGGGTTTTGTCTTGATGTTTTAGTCTTCGATGGGCTGAGGTCAAACCAAAATTAAATTTTCTTGCCTTTAATGATCCACTGGTTTCGTATAAGCCATCTTCGATTGCATTTCATGCTAAGGTAATTTGAGAGGTGGCATGGATCATTTTCCGAAATAACTACTTTTAATTTCACATTAATGCTATGAAGGCGTTGAGAAGGATGAGAAATGAAATATATTTAGAAACTCTTCAAAAGCAAGATACTAGAGCCATTTTTTCAACATTGTTTTCATAGTCCCATCAATCACACAAATCCTTACCTACATTTGTCGGAACTCTTTTTTTTCCTTTTTTTTTTAGCACAATGCAATATTAGGCAATTTCAAATGCAGTCAACTGTTTTTGCTCTCATATTAAGCATTATTTGAATTTCTTAAGCTGGGCTACCCTATTTTTTTTTTTTTTTTGCGGATTGGGGGGGGGGGGGGTTGTGGAATTCGTTAAAAACCCACCCAATCCATTTCACTCGGTCGGAAGAAGGGAAGCCATTTTTAATGCTTCAGGGAGTTTCTTAGTCCGACAGAGTTTCACTGAGCATTATGAAATGAACATCGTTCAGGATCGTCAGTTCCTCGAGTTCAATAGAGCACAACTAAAGTCCTTACTGTTGCCCTATTGTTAATTGATTACTTCATGAATTTGAATCATAGAAATAAAACGTCATCTTTGTTCGACTAAAAAACAATGTTTTGTTCACTAAAGTGACTATGATTCCCAAGAAATGTGTGAGCCGTGTAAAATAATACGACCATTACATACTAGATGAAAACATACACAAAAGTTAAGTTAAAATTTTATTTTTTCACATCAGGTTACCTTTAGGAACCATATTTCCGACAGTTATAATATGTCAGTCGCTTAAGTCGCGGTGATTTTAGGTGTTATCCACTTGTGGCTGCTAGTACTCCTTTTTAACTTGATATACTAACAAATACTCTTTCGTCCGTTTAGTACAAAATATAATGTGAAACAAAATATTTTTGGAAGCTATTCTAAGGGACTGAAGTCTATATTTAGCATTGATAAAAAACATAAGTGCTGATTTAAGTATATGAAAGCAACAGTTCGTAGTAAAACTGAGAGGTTTTCTAGGTAACATGACCACTTAGTTTCACAAAACTTTCTTCCACTCCCATCTCTAACGCTGACTATCTCATCGAAACTCTTGTTTTACTTCCATATCCTTTCATTTCTAAGTGATATTTTGGATTTCTTATAATAAAAGTTTGATGCTGCCAGGGACAACTTCTCGAAATCGATTTCACGCAAGAAATTGATCACGATTAAATAATGGATATATACGGTATAACAAGGGCGTTGCTGGGGGATTTCCCTAGGGTTCTTAGGTACCCGTGTCGCGTGTCGTCTGTTGCCCCCTCCTGTTCATTAAATGGCTTTCCGTTTTTCCTCTTGTGACTTACACTGCCAGTAGTGCATGTAACAATACATCGTTGCTTCTCCAGTAGTTAGGGTACCTTCGCAAGAGCATCTGTAGGTTCTCTTTCCACCTGCGATGATGCTTGATAATTTAGCAATTTTCGCGTCGTTTGTATCATAGTTTACGCCAATAAAGATTTTACCCTGGCAGGAAAAAAGGATAATAAATATGATACTGATGATAATTATAAATTACGTCAAGAGTTCGAAATGTGGATGAGCAAAACATTTCTTTCCTCTTCAATGGATGTACACACGACATCGCGAAAGCCGACGCCTACAATATGGGCAATTCTTACTGTGAGTTTTCTATGCCGAAATCGGATATCATACGTCTAGGAACGTAAGAAGAGAAAAATCCAATTATTTTCTAATACTGGCCTTAAAATGTACGCTTGATTACTAGTTCCCTAAGTGAGCAGGTCGTTCTTGTAAAATCGATTTTCGTTGTCACTCATGGGGCAAGATACAGAGTCATAAAACCGGGCCTAGCGAAAATTTTGAAAAACTGATATTTGCAAACGTTTTTTGTTCATGACAGGCCGAGAATGTTATTGCTCCATGTGGTATTAAAGAAATAACCGTAAATACACTGAAAGGTATGAAATAAAATAAATCATAAAGAAATTATTTTACATTTGGCGGCAAAATAAACTTTTTGAACAAGTTCAAGATTCAGATAACGAAACAAGTTGTTTAAGGTTTTCTATTTTTTTGTTTTTTTGTTTTCATGATGATGGAGATTTAAGACTTAAAAGAAAGGAAATTAGCTTTGATTCGATGCGCCCTATGGCTCAACTTTCGGACTGTAGGGAGGCTTAAGGACATTTGGACAACTCCTTGGAACGGTAAATATTGTGATAAGTGTTAATATTTCGTAAAGTAATTTTCAACAAAATAGCTATTTTTTTTGTCAGAATCAAACAGAATCAACTTTCACAATCTTCAACTAAACTTACGTTTGGTTCCGTCGCCATAGTTTCTTGTCGGGCGATCGAGTTTGCTGCCATACCAGCGCTGGTTAAAGTCTTAACAACACAGGAACTGGCCCCTGGGTACCATTGAACCCAGATGGTCCACGAGGACCCTGAACGCCAGGTATTCCAGACGGTCCTGCAGGGCCCTGAGTACCATTATATCCCGGAGGTCCGGGAGGTCCGGCAGGTCCGGCAAGTCCAATGTCACCCTTTGTACCATTCTATCCGGAAGGTCCGGCGGGTCCGGCAGGTCCAACGTCTCCATTAGAACCGTTGACTCCAGGTGGTTCTCTGACGCTCGTGCTGCCAGTAGTATTTTTCACCTACTCAATTAAAAAAAACAACAACAACAACAACAATGATATTCACAGTAACCATTACCATGATGATAACAATGAAAATGATGATAATTGTAATGACAATGCCAACTGCCGCAATTACAATAAGAATGACAGTGACAATGACAGTGACAGAGAAAGTGAAAGTGACAGTGACAGAGAAAGTGACAGTGTCAATGACAATAAAAGTGACGGTGTCAATGACAATGGAAATGAAATTGGTATTTACAGTGACAGTGAAAGTAACAGTAATAGTGACAGTGACAGTGACAGTGACAGTGACAGTGAAAGTAACAGTAATAGTGACAGTGACAGTGACAGTGACAGTGACAGTGACAGTGACAGTGACAGTGACAGTGAAAATAGAAGTGAAAGTGAAAGTGAAAGGTCAGTCAGAGGTTGATTCGAAATTCGGTACGAAATGGCACCCAATAATACATTCAAGTATATGTACCTTTTGATCCAGTTGCATGATTCTTTTTTGAAAATACAGAAACCTCTCATTTACGCTTGTATTCAGACCAGTCAAAGTTTGGGCAGCATCCTGTACTGCGAGACGGATATCCTCTAGCTCTGTATTTTTGCCCTAAAAAATAAAACGGGCCAAACTATTGTCGGTTAAGAATATATGAAGGTCATATATTTGAACTGCGGATAAAGACATGAATGAAAGTGATCTTCGCAGTGATGTGCACTACTTAGGCAGTAGTGAAAATAAGGCCTGAAAAAAATTTCAGGCCTGTACGGGATTTGAAACCATGACCTCTGCGATACCGGTGCAGCGCTCTACCAACTGAGCTAACAAGCCAACTGGGAGCTGGTCATGATGGTGGTTCTAAATAAACCCGTGAAGTGATGAATAGACGGTTAAGAATATATGAAGGTCATATATTTGAACTGCGGATAAAGACATGAATGAAAGTGATCTTCGCAGTGATGTGCACTACTTAGGCAGTAGTGAAAATAAGGCCTGAAAAAAATCACACTTCGCACTGAGACCTGCTGAGACCTAACAAAAGGAAGAAAAGAAAAGAAAAGAAAAGAAACCATTTAACATTATATCATTTTTTTAATAAATGTTTTATTGTTATTGATGATTTACAATCATTATCATTATTATTATTATTAAGATTAAGATGATCATTACGATTATTAAAGAAGGCGAATGAATGGCAAACTTACGTTTTTCTTCAGTTCTTTTACATCCCCTGAAACCTATAACAATAAAAAAAAGCAAATTTATATTCGTGATCAAGTTTCTTTGTAGAATAATACTCTCTCCTCATTTCTTGGTCATAATGATTTAATGACGATGATGGCTATATAGGTGCTATTCTTTAGGACAAAGCTGATAATGTCTGTGATAAAGACACTTAAGATGACCTATAGCAATGTTTATCAGTCTCCCCCAGGCACACAACAGTCTCGGATTAGAAATAAATTTAGATCACTACACTGCAGAAGTTAAAACAGAAGACATGCAGTGTTGTTAACACAAAAGCGATGCCTTCAGCCTGCGCTCCAGGGAATTATTAAAGCTCTGTTTAAAATATGTATATTTCTGTTCCATTACAATCAATAACAATCAGGGAGTTAAAAGTCCTTTTGGGGCCATTAGTCCTATGTACATATATGTATCCATGTATTTCACATCAGTGCACTTTTGCGTTTAACTGACCACTGTTAATGATTTAGAATTACTCCTACCGAGTAATCTCTTAATGCAGAGAGGTTCCAAACCAACTCTTGTATATTCTTTTGAAGTTCTGACGTTTCTAGAAAAGGGGAGACAATATGAAAAACATATAAAATGTAAACAAAATGAGTTGAATTAAAATAGTGTAACGATTTTGAAATAAAAAAAGCATCACTAGCCTTCGAAACATCTCATGGAAAAATATCTTGGACTATTAATTAAATGCTGCATTCAGCAAATTTCTGAGGCATACAATTAAAGAAACTAGAGTAATCGAAGCTGATCGATTTTGGAATGTGTGCGGACACGTTTTGGCCGGTTAATCACCACATTTTCTTTCGCTTTCGAAGTATGTTGCTATTTCAGCCAAAGTGATAATAGGCGACAATATATAATAAGCTGAGGCTGGGTTTTAAAGTAAGAACACATTCGGAAATATTTTGACTGATCTAACCCTTGTGTTGGCCTTTTTTATGATCCAGGCCTGTTTGTAAATGGATACTGTAAAGGATATCGACAACTCAAAGCCAGTAAATCACCCCGCGTAGACTAATCCATCTCACTAATCCAAAGCGGCAACATCCAAATTATACTTTCTGTTAGCACTAATTATATATTTTGTTTAGATAGGAACGATGATGGTGAAGTTCTCCCTACGCAGGCGGAGATGGCGATGATTTTGATCATAGGGTGATGTGAATGCGAAGATGGTTGATCTCGTTCGAAACAGTATGTCTACATGCGGACACGGTATTGCCGGATGTGAGCCAGGCTAAGAGCTGGCTCCCTCTCTGCTTTGCCGTTGCTGGCGTTTCTTCTTATCCCCCTCCACGCGTTCTTTTTTTCTTTCTTTCTTTCATTTTCTTTTTTTTTTTCACACTACACATTAAGTTAGAATGGATTTAACATGCGCAAACCTTAAGTCATAACCCTTTGTTTTTCTTGTGTGATATATCAAAACAAATAAATCTCATGACTTTTTGTCGAACATTTTCTTTGTTTCGCTTTCATCCCTCGCGTGTTTGAGATAGCAATAAATAAGGCCATTGCACACAATCCCATACATGTGATTTATCAATCCAAGAGTGATGTGTTTTTCAGTTATTTATTTTTCTCTTTTTAAATTGGCGTTTCGCTCAAGAATAATTAAATTTGTTTTTACAGCAATATGCTTGATGTGCCACACTCACGGATCCTAGTTGTATGTGAGCAAACGAGTTTACTGTTAAAGAGATATGTTTTTCAACGCTCAGTTGTCACAACTTAGCTTCATCTAAATATCAAATCATGCAGACATAATAGAATTGCCAATGTTGTTCATGATTACGACTAAGTACCACGATAGACAGATTGCCCCTTGTAAGCAATGTCATTTTCTTGGACTTGAAATCCTACACTAATCATCAGTGCGGAGAAAGCTCTAGTAAATAAAGGTCAAATATTTCAAACTCCGTACGAAATTCTTCAAGAAGTTATTTTTTAATTTGGAGATGAAAATTTTATGCGATAGTAGTTGGTTGATAAATTGGGCTTTTTACTAAAAATATAACGTGGCTTTTATTGACCCAATTTCGTAGAATCTTAATAATAAAAATACTCAAATCATATCGAAAAAGTTTCTCTAATTTTCTCTTCGGACAGGAAATTAAATGGTCGAGACCGAAGTAAATTATTGTTTGCTTTATCGTGTCGTACGCGTTTCACTAATGCCACTTTTAAAACTTCAACGAATCAAGACCTACGAATGTTTACTTACAACAGGAAGGAGCAATGGCAGCCATACCTGTTGAAACCTCGCTCCGTGTCGTCATGATTGCCACAGCTAAAACCAAAGTGGCAAGGGCTGTTAAGAGCGAAGCAACAGCGATGGCAGATGCGATAAAGAATAATGGGTTATGCTTCACTGTATCAGGATCTTTATACGGCTGTGTTTCCACGTTTGGTTTTACCTGTGGAGTGTCCTTTCTGAAAACTACACTGTCATAGGTTTCGGCGTTATGTTCCTGTTTAGATTCCATTTCGAAATAAATGTTCTCCTGCCCGATCTCGATCTTAGTATCCATCATTGGGTGGTATGATTGTGCCGTTTGTGAAACAGATCAACTTTAGACTCTTCTTGGGGCGAAACATGCTTAGGCAGACCAAAGAGATGCTGAAATACGATTCGATATGATCATATGATCATCTCTGATTGATGAGAATAGGAAAAGCTGAAAATAGGATAATGACAGGAAGTATTTGTTGCGACGTAAGGCTATAGATTGTGCAATAAAAGATTTGAACTGACCTTAAATGACGATGAAACCATTATTGAACAAAATGACTATGCCGACTTGATTTTGATCCAGGTTATCACTATCGACCCCACTTTCCAGCGTACAGTGAGATATCAAGGTAGAAGCAAATGAGGTATAGAGGGTTTTTCTTGATGTTTTAGTCTTCGAAGGGCTGAAGTCAAACCCAGATTAAAATTTTCTTGCCTTTAATGATCCACTGGCTTCGTATAAGCCACCTTTGATTGCATTTAATGCTAGGATAATTTGAGAGGTGGCATGGATCATTTTCCGAAATAGCTACTTTAAAGGCGTTGAGAAGGATGAGAAAGAAAATATTTAAAGGCTCTTCTAGAGCGAGATACTGTAACCATTTTTTTCAACATTGTTTTCATAGTCCCATCAATTACACAAATCCTTACCTACATTTAGCGGAACTCTTTTTTTCCCTTTTTTTTTAGCACCATGCAATATTAGGCAATTTCAAATGCAGTCAACAGTTTTTGCTCTCAAATTAAGCATTATTTGAATTTCTTAAGCTGGGCTTCCTTATCTTTTATGCAGGTTGCAGGGGGGAGGGGGTGTGGATTTCCTGCAAAACCCACCCAATCCATTTCACTCGGTTGGAAGAAGGGACGCCATTTTCAATGCTTCAGGGAGTTTCTTAGTCCGAGAGAGTTTCACTGAGCATTTTGAAATGAGCATCGTTCAAGACCGTCAGTTCCTCGAGTTCAATAGAGCACAACTAAAGTCTTCATTGTGGCCCTATTGTTAATTGATTACTTTATGAATTTGAATCATAGAAATACATCGTTATCGTTGTTCGACTAAAAAACAATGTTTTGTTTACTAAAGTGACCATGATTAGCAAGAAATGTGTGAGCCGTGTAAAATTATGTGACTTTTACATTCTAGATGAAAAACATACACAAAACTGAAGGAAACTCATGTTAAGTTAAAATTTTGTTTTTTCACATCAAGTTTCCTTTGAGAGCCATATTTCCAACAGTTATAACATGTCAGTCGCTTAAGTAGCGGTGATTTTAGGTGTTATCCACTTGTGGCTGCTAGTATTCCTTTTTCACTTGATATACTACGAAATACCGCTTTTTCTTCCGTTTAGTATAAAATGCAATGTGAAACAAAATATTTTTGGAAGCTATTCTAAGGGACTGAAGTCCATATTTAGCATTGATAACAAACATAAGTGCTTATTTAAGTATATGAAAGCAACAGTTCGTAGTAAAACTGAGAGGTTTTCTGGGTAACATGGTCACTTAGTTTCACAAAACTTTCTTCCACTCTCATCTCTAACGCTGACTATCTCATCGAACTCTTGTTTTACTTCCATATACTTTCATTTTAAAGTGATAATTTGGATCTCTTATACTAAAAGTTTGATGCTGCTAGGGAAAACTTCTCGAAATCGATTTCACGCAAGAAACTGATCACCATTAAATAATGGATATACGGTATAACAAAGGCGTAGCTGGGGAATTTCCCTAGGGTTCTTGGGTACCCGCGTCGCGTGTCGTCTGTTCCCCCTTGTATGCGTTATTGTTTTAGGTTATGATAGGTAGAACGCGGTGTGAAGGGCGATATGTCGATATGACAATCTGGCGAGTACCCTTTGTCTGACGCTGTGAGCCATTTTTAAAAAACCTGGCTACGCCCCTGTTTAAAGATGGACAAAGTTTGTACGAGAAAAGACTCAAGATAATTGTTTGCGGTATTGACCGAGTGGTAATAAGGTAAATAAAGCTAGGGCAAAAAGAACGGGCGCGAAAGTTGGTGGTGAAAAAAAAACCGAGTTTCTGATTAAATAATTCATGTACACCTTTGAATGAGTATGAATGACAGGAAAGTCTCAGCCTATTAAACTTTGGATCTTTTTGAATTGTTACTTCGACATCAGGTAAAGTAAACACAATGCCGCTAAATAAGATTGATTCCAACTGAGTGTGGAAAGATACGCTACTTTGCTTTGGTTTTGCCCTACTTCGCAATATGATTGGTGTAGAACTGAAACTCACACCATACTTTGAATCAGCCAGATTGAAAAGTAAATCCAATCGCGATCTTGGTTTATTGCGTTTTCTCACGCTTAGGGCTTGCAACCTGTTGTTACTCTTCCTCCTGCTTATACTCCTTTGACTTTCCTTTGATTTTGGTTTTACAACACTTAACTGAAATGCCCTCTAAAAGAAAACCTAGTTCACTGGGCATATTTGAAAAATAGAATTAACGTTAAACCACTGAATTTTTTCTTCGTCTCGTTTCTGATTCAACACTGTATTATCTTCTTTACAAAGAGTCCTGTTCATTTAATGGCTTTCCGTTTTTCCTCTTATGACTGACACTCCCAGTAGTGCATGTAGCAATACATCGTTGCTTCTCCAGTTGTTAGGGTACCTTCGCAAGAGCATTTGTAGGTTCTTTTTCCACCTGCGATGCTGCTTGTCAATTTAGCAACTTTCGCGTCGTTTGTATCACAGTTTACGCCAATAAAGATTTTACCCTGGCAGGAAAAGAACATAATAAATATGATACTGATGATGATGATAAACTACGTCACGAGTTCGAAATGTGGATGAGCAAAACATTTCTCTCCTCTTCAATGGGTGTACACACGACGTCGCATCAAACAGAATCAAACAGAATTAACTTCACAACCTTTTACTAAACTTACGTTTTGTTCTGTCGCCGTAGTTTGTTGTTGGGCGATCGAGTTTGCTGCCATACCAGTGCTTCTTAAAGTCTTAAAAACACAGGAACTGGCCCCGGGTCCAGGTGGACCCTGGGTACCATTTACCCCAGATGGTCCACGAAGACCCTGAACACCAGGTAGCCCAGACGGTCCTGCAGGGCCTTGAGTACCATTATATCCCGGAGGTCCAGGAGGTCCGGCAGGTCCGGCAGGTCCGGCAGGTCCAGCAGGTCCGGGAAGTCCAGTATCACCCTTTGTACCATTATATCCTGGAGGTCCGGCGGGTCCGACAGGTCCAACGTCCCCATTAGAACCATTGACTCCAGGTGGTCCCATGATGCTCGTGCTGCCAGTAGTATTTTTCACCTACTCAATTAAAAAAAAGCAACAACAACAATGATATTCACAGTAACCATTACCATGATGGTAACAATGAAAATGATGACAATTGTAATGACAATGCCAATTGCCGCAATTACAATGAGAATGACAGTGTCAATGACAATGAAAGTGACAGTGTCAATGACAATGAAAATGAAAGTGAGAGTGACAGTCAAAGTAACAATAATAGTGACAGTCACAGTCACAGTGAAAGTGAAAATAGAAGTGAAAGTGAAAGTGAAAGGTCAGTCAGAGGTTGATTCGAAATTCGGTACGAAATGGCACCCAAAAATACATTCAAGTATATGTACCTTTTGATCCAGTTGCACGATTCTTTGTTGAAAATGCAGAAACCTCTCATTTACGCTTTTATTCAGACCAGTCAAACTTTGGGCAGCATCCTGTACTACGAGACGGATATCCTCTAGCTCTGTATTTTTGCCCTGAAAAATAAAACGGGCCAAATTATTGTGTTAGAGAATTAGTGGGCCTACTAAAGTTGGTGAAATAAGTAGAGTAGTCCTCGTTTTGCTTTTGAACATAATGATGATAGGGACTGTAACAGTGAGAGATTCAGACAACGAAACTTACCTCGTTTTTCATGTTTTCCATTTTTTTTTCCATCTACCATAAAGTAAGAAACTCATGTTAAACTAAGCGCACTGATAGTAATTTTTTTCCTAATATAGATGGAACTGGAAATGGTTGAATTTAAACTTGCCTCTATCGCTAGCTCCTTCAACTCTGCTGAGACCTAACACAAGGAAGAAAAGAAAAGAAAAGAAGAGAAACTATTTAACATCATATCATTTTTTTAATAAATGGTTTATCGTTATTGATGATTTACAATCATTATCATTATTATTATTATTAAGATTAAGATGATCATTATGATTATGAATGGCTTAATTACGTTTTTCTTCAGTTCTTTTACATCCCGTGAAACCTATAACAATAAAAAATGCAAATCAATATTCCTGATCAAGTTTCTTTGTAGAATAATATTCTCTTCTCATTTCTTAGTCGTAATGATTTAATGATGATGATGGCTATATAAGTGTGCAATTTGCATGATAGGGTTCGCACCTGCTATTCTTCCAAAGGTGGTTCAAAAAATTAGGATAACACTGATAATGACTGTGATAATGACACTTAAGATGACCTATAGTAATGTTTATCAGGCTCCCCCAGGCACACAACAATCTCGGATTAGAAATAAAATTTAGATCACCACATTGAAGAAGTTAAAGCAGAAAAAGTACAGTGTTGTTAACACAAAAACGATGCCTCTAGCCTGGGCGCCATGGGAATTATTAAAGCTCTGTCTAGTATATGTATATTTATGTATCATTACTAATAATCAGGGAGTTAAAAGTCTTTTTGAGGCCTTTAGTATTATGTACATACATGTACCCATGTATTTCACATCAGTGCACTTTTGCTTTTAACTGACCACTGCTAATGATTAAGAATTACTCCTACCGAGTAATCTCTTAATGCAGAGAGGTTCCTCTCCAACTCTTGCATATTCCTTTGAAGTTCTGACGTTTCTAAAAAAGGGGAAACAATAAGAAAAACATAGAAAATGTGAACAAAAACAGTTAAGGATTTCAAATGAATAACGAACAGATGGATAAATAGATAAAAGATGAATCAATAAGCACATGTTGAAGCTTCATACTTTAGTGAAATCTTTCGATAAGCGGAATTTGAAACCTTCCATCAAAAATCTTTCGAATAAAAAAAGGGAGAAATAAGACATACTATTCTTGAACTAGCGCAAACAATCACTATCAAGAGTAATAGTTGTTCAACTATCAAAAATATGGTAAGTAAGGCCTTCTTTCCTGCTTGTTATAGGTAAATATTTTTCCAAGTTAGTTCATCATTCGTAAGGAAGAAGGTAAATTGTATGACTTTTTTAACAGCTTTACATTTACGAGAAATTACGTCGAAATAGAGAAGTAAAAGAACACTACGATCTGGACTTGGAAAAGAGTCGATTATGGCTTGCAGCATTTTACGTTCCTTCGAATTTGATGAAAACAGAATTCTGTTTAATAACTAATTATCTACGCATATTAGTGCCCCGGGAAACGCTTCTATATATTGGAAAAAGATGAAAAATGGTTAAAGTTCTCAACACTAAACTGAATAATTTTGCTCTAAGGAGCCTTCGATTACTATTTACAATTCAATGACTCGGAACGTTTGCATTATTTACAATGTCTTCGGCCTTTGCATACTACATGACGCTAACTTGGTGTTAAGTGGCTCACATCAGTAAGATACCCTTTTGAAGAACGCACATTATATTTCAAAGATAGATTATTCGCTAGTTGAGCGAAGCTAAGTAAATACGATATTCTTCCTCATATCCTAAGAAACCGTAAACTACTATTCAGCCAAATTAAAGAAACAGATGCAACAGGACAGTAACAAACAAAGAATAAAGATAGGAACTGGATTCGCTCTTTTATTGCTCACTAACACTGATTAGGGATGACCTCAGAGGGCTAATTTATTATCTACAAGAGGAATTTCCTACCCTCGGTAACCTCAAATGAAATCAAACCAGAGGAAAATTGTTCATTTTCTATACTCTAATTGTTGAATTAAATGGTGTAACACAATTTTAAAAAAAAAAAAAAAAAAAAAATCATTAGCCCTCGAAAAATCTCGTGGAAAAAATATCTTGGACTATTAATTAAATGCTGCATTCAGTTAATTTTTGAGGCATAAAATTAAAAGAAACTAGAGTACTTGAAGCTGATCGATTGTGGAATGTGCACGGACACGTTTTGGCCGGTTAATCAGCACATTTTCTATCACTTTCGAAGTATGTTGCTATTTCAGTCAAAGAGACAATTGATGACAATATATAATAAGCTGAGGCACGGTTTTAACGTAAGAACACATTCGGAGATATTTTGACTGATATAACCCTCATGTTGGCTTTTTTTTTATGATCCAGGCCTGTTTGTAAATGGATACTGTAAAGGATATCGACAACTCGAAGTGAATAAATCGCCCCGCGTAGACTAATCTATTTCGCTAATCCAAAGCTGCAATGTCCAAATTAAACTTTCTGTTAGCACTAATTATATACTACGTTCAGATAGGAACGATGATGGTGAGGTTCTCCTTACGCAGGCGGAGATGACGATGATTTTGATCACGGGGTGATGTGAGTGCGAAGATGGTTGATCCTCGCTCGAAACAGTATGTCTACATCATGCGGACACGGGATTGCCGTATGTGAGCCAGGCTGAGAGCTGGCACCCTCTCTGCTTTGCCGTTGCTGACATTTCCGCTTCTCCTCCTCCAAGCGTTCTTTTTTTTTTTTTTTTTTCCACATTACACATTTTGTGTTAAGATAACATTTCTCAGCGTAATGAAGTCTTTGTCCACTTTAAAGACGGGCCGGGAGAGATTAAGCTAGAATGGATTTAACAGGCGCAAACCTTAAGTCATAACCCTTTGTTTTTCTTGTGTGATATTTCAAAGCTCTAGCCGTCGTTTTTGACATGGATATCGCTAACTTTACCCAAGCGTCAAACATGGAAAATCTAGAACATTATTTAATGCAAAAGTGTAGATAATGAGGTCGTAAGGCCTTTCGCTAAATTTGCAAAACGTGATATTGTTCGTTGGAGGGGTGATTCTTTGAAAGTCAGAAATTAAAGCATTCACGATCCTTTTGACCTTATATTCACTCCATCCTTGAAATAAGATGACAGAACGACACTTGAATCATTCGTGGGTAACGCAAATATACTAGAAGAACATATCATTTTGGATATTGCTCAATAGCTTTTAAGTAGGCAGCTCCGGGGTTAATACCTTCATAAAAATACGTCTTTACTAATCTTATAAAAGAGCCTTCTGGGAAACTCGATTGGATAGAGCACTTGTTTCGACAGCTATTCCATACTTAAATTGCTACATTTTTTGTCAATGTTTCATTTTATGAAATATAACTGACTTAAAATTTGAAATGCCCCCTAATTGTTTTTCTTTACAAAAAAAACTAGTTTGAGGTTGTTTGTGGAACTGTAATAACGCTTGCACAAGTATCCTGAGTCTATACAATTCATTGTTAATGAGAAAGAGAAAAGCGAAGAAAAGACGCAGACTTTGTAATTATCGTCGTCTTTAGTTGCTGTGGAAATGAGATATTCATGGAATGTATGGAAAGCTATTTTGTTTACGCTCCAAATGGCCGCGGAGATGATTGCTTATAAGTTAGGGTAATGGTGTTTACTGACGACAACTTTTCGTAAAACTTACGAAAGAAAAAGTGGATAATGGTGTTATCAGATGTTCAGACTCAGTTGATACCATCGAAATTTTAAATACAAATAAAGTGCTCAGTCTGTATTTGATTGACCTAAAGTGTTTGAATACTCCTAAGCCATGTAATCACGCAATCCCGTGTCCCAATGATCGAAACCCTATCACTTTCTTTCTGTTCTTCCAATTGCCTCTTTCCGAGTGTACGAAAGGTTTTGCTTTGTTTTTTTTCTTTTCTCTCAGAACATTTCATTTTCTGACATCTTTAATCTATAGCTAAATCATATAACGTTTCTCGACAAATCCTTTAATGATCTGACGAGGACAAAAGGGTCAACAGATTTTCAAGCTCTGTTTTCCATCGTTTTTTTGTTTTTGTTTTTTTTTTGTTTTTTTAACATACGACATCAAAAACCAGGTTTAAGACACTTGGATTGAACTTATACTCGCTTCAAAAACCTCTGATAAGGGTATCTTCAATTCGATGTTCTTATGCTGTTGTGCAGAAAGTTCTTCATGTTTTCCTTTGAGTCTAAAAATAGCTGTCAGAATTTTTATAAACAAATGTCCTCCGCAAGTGACGGTATTCTTTGAATTCAACTTCACCCAAAGCCCATAAGCATCTGCGTAGTGAACGTTTCAAACACCGGAAATACGTCAAAACAAGATTTAGTTGGACTATGTACAATGTTGGGCAAACCAAATGGGTTATTTTTCTTGCGTGAGCAAATTCATTAACGGTGTTGTCTTTAACGTGTGTCATGTCCAAACAACAATAAGATTCAATACCTAATAAAGCAATTTCAAAATCGTTAGCTGCGGCATCAACTAATCTATTCCCACAAGTAAGAGAGGACATTTTTGAGCACGCAACGGCCGATGAGCTATGTATGGTTTGCCTTTTAGCAAAGATATCTATAAATTTCAAGCATCGAAACCTACGAGGTCCGTGATATAAAGAGTAGGAAAACTGGCCGGAAATTCTTGAATATTTCCCCACCAATTCGATTTTAAATCATGACTGAAAATATTGATAATGATTACGAAAAAAAAATAACCATAATATGAATGAACATGGTAAGAAATATTACCTGTTTTCCCAGAGCAGGAACATTGCATTGGTCCAACCACTCCAAACATCATCAACAAGGTGAGCATCAGTGCGGCTGCCGACATGAGACACATAGTCAACAAAAGAACGCGATCGCAGGCGGAAGATCGCCGTGAGGACAAATTTTCCTCCAGATTCCATAAGTCAAGTCTTTTAGAATGAGGCGAACAGCTTCTCCTTTCATTTTGTAACCTATTCGTACCATTTTTTATTACATCGGCTTCGGGAAGGCCGTCAAGGCCCTCTTGACATTCATTAGCACCACCATGATCAGTTGTCTCAGAAGAATCCTTCTCATTGTTATTGATTAGACAACCCTTTTCTTTCATGGAGCCAAGCGAGTCTGATAACTCGGTTCCCTCTTCGTCTGCTGAGGGTGGCACTGGCTCTGGGGTAACACGATTGATTAGAAACGCCATTTTTGTGTTCTTCCGATAGCGCGCCTTATGTCTTTCGTCGTTGTCTCTTTGCTTTCTAGCCTGTTCGGTCAGGACATCCGGAATGCGACCGGATTGAAAGCAATTTGTGCAATAAGATACTTTCTTGGCTGGGAGGCGCGTGCTGTGATCGACAGGGTTTCTGTGGAAACTGACAGGTAACAATCAATCAGAAATGTAGACACTTGTTTATGCCTGCTACGATTTATCCAAGCCTCACGCAGATCAATAATGAGGTCATTGACATCAGTGAAATGCTGTTTAGCCTGCAAAGCTCCCAACTCTGATCTTTCTCTTGAGGGTGCCGACGATAACTTGGTGACAAACTTTAGGAGTTAAATTGTAACATAAAATTGGTATTTACACAAGCAAACTAGCCTAACCGTAGCCACCTGTAACTGAATTGAATAGTTATGACTGGTAATGATAGGCTTTTGCAATTATTTACATTCACTCTCGGTGGTCGCCGAATTCCTTGCAAATTAGGTGTCGCACAGAAACCAAAATATTCTGGCGTATTAAGTCTTAACTAAACCACGATTGGCCTGTGTATCTGGCGGGTTTGTGGGAATTAAGAGTTGCTTCCACAAAATTGCCTGTTATAATTGCTGACATGAAGGTGAATGTACAAACACGTTCTCTAACACAATAGTACCCTGCACTTACAACCGGACTACATCTCAGTCATTTTTACCATTTTTGAAAACGCAACCATACTCCATCTTGCGTGGTCTTTCATGAAAGAAGACCACTTGCAGCAATCTATTTGTACATCCTATATTTTCTTTTGAGATCAAGATGATGCTCGAACAAACTGAGAAAGCGTTGGCCGGTTGCTTCGTAGCTTTTTTACACTAAAATTGGAGCAAAATTTGTGAAGCAATCTATATCTCTGGCGTATAGGTTTACAACTGTACTTATAAAGAGGTCTGATTCTTATGTTTCCTAGGAAAGAGTACTGCGCGGCATTGCCTTAAAACAGGTATGCTTAGAAAACACCCCATAAGAGTTGAGTTAAAAGACATTGATTTCTGAATACGGTAAAGCTAGACAAAATTTGCCCTATTCACCCTTTTAGAAGCAGAAAATTATCTGAACAATTTATGCTGCAAAATGCATTACCTGTTAATGAGATTCATAAAATCTCTATGTTTAGTTACCAGTTTGAACATACGCTTAAACTTTTCGGTATGAAATTGTAAAAAAAAATGTTCTTGGCAATAACGGAAACATAGCGGCAATATCCTGTTTCGAAATCGAACGAATTTTAACCAACTTAGGCACAATTTATAATGTGCGTGTATAACCTGACAATGACACTGAATCTTACATTGTCACTTGACTTATTACGCCATGTAAACCTGCATTCAAGGCGCATTCTTTAGTCTTGATTACAAAACCACATCGAAACCCTTCATCATCATCGTTGACGCTTAATAAAATAATCGTAAATCGAAACTTTTATCATTCTCTTCACATTGATGGCCTCAGCAGCCGGAAATAACATTTAGTCAGTAATCGATTTTGAGAATATGTATCTGTGGTGCTAAGCATGGCCATGTACCTATTTTAAGTGCACCCTTTCAATCTAGAAGAGAAAGTGTGTTATCGGTATAAGTGCCATGTAGAAGGATCAATTTACTTTTACTTTTAACGTGTAAAGTTCGATCAGAAATGTTAGTTCGTTCTCCGACCCACGTGCGTAACGGATTTTTTGGATCAATTTGGGTTTTTTTTTTTGGATTTTTTTTTTTAGAAAAATCATGAGCCTACCCCCGTACCATACTGGTATTGGAAGTTTGTCTTAAGGGGCCGAAAATGTCACGATGCGGTAATATCAGTTTGATTGAAACAAGCTGATATACGATTTAGCTGTAACATTATACTTTTAGTTTTCTTCGGAGACTAAAAAACAACTTAAAGCCTTAGGCTATTCTAGGTCGAGACACGAGGAACGGATGATGAAGAAATTCACCAATCTATAATAGAATCTACGAATAACATTTTTCAAAACATCATAGGATCAGCTAAAACCAACATCTTGAATCAATTTGTACGCGGTCGTGGGGGGGTGATGGCGCTATTTTAAGGTATTTAGAGGGTTAGAAAATGCGAGTTGGTAACGTAAGATAGTAATTTCTTTTTAATGATACCGAACTCTGGCCGGGTAATGTTTTATTTAAAACATAATCTAGTGTGTTTTGTTTTAGTGGTTGGAAACTTGAAGTCTTAATAGGAGGGCTAAGCTTACGACAGTCTCGATGTGCAGACACTGGGTTTTGCGTGGCCATAAGGTTGTTGAAATCTTCTGGTTAGGTTACGTTTGCTTTCGCAATGTTACTTTTCCCTCCTCAGTAATTTCTTAATCAATGGCAATTCTCTTTTTCTGGTTTCAGATTTCCTTCATTCCCTATTGTTTTTCGCGTGTGACCTTAATGTTTGCTCTCCGAAGATTTAGCGATTACGCCTTATTTTTTGGTTACTTGGCATACTTCCAGACCCTTTGTTTCGACTTTTTCAGATTGAAACACTCAACAAGTGCCTAAATTGTTTTAAATGTTGGCATACATGTGATTAATTTGTTTTTCATGTTTGTATTACATGATGCTTAACAGTACTGAGCGATAAGGTTACTATTCCCACGACTAGTCATCGTCATGCACGTGACAAATTTCACAAAGCACAACACTTTCCATCCCACGCTCATGATGCCTAAACACCTAGAAATTTTTTCCGTGGTTACTTTGTAAATAAGGAGGAAAGGTAAATCTTCGTGCACTCACGTTTGAAACTCTACTCACTTCACCTAATATTAAAATGCCTCGAAAACAGCGATCAAAATTTCTGGCTTTTGAAGACTATTGCAAATATTCATTGCCGGCACAAACTTTGTCATATAAGCTTGCGAGCTTGCAGGCAACGCTATCTTGGCCTTAATGGGAATGAAAATAAACAGAGGCACTATGGTTCGTACGTGCTTCCTAATCTACACAAAAATGGTAGTTAGGAATTTTCTCTTAGAAATTCTTGGGAAGATTGAATATGATAGGATTATTCGCTAGAGCACGCCGTCGATTTGAATGAAATTTGTTGTCAAGATAAATCCGTTTAATTATCTTCCCGTAGAATGATTCTTCTGTTGTTTCTTAATTGCAGTAACATATTCAAGAGTGGGATAAGAACGACGATACACTGATTTTTATGACTTAAGAAACAACTATTTCAAATATTAATCTTTGCAAAAGATTTTGCTAAGATTTCGGTGATAACAGGGTCTACCTGCATGTTTTAGGAAGGGAGCAAGTAATGAAGAAACCAATCGTAAACATGGAATGTTTTCTTTGGAAACGTACTGAATAGAATTGACGTTTTCCTTCTTCTGTATGAAATTTGCTCTCGATACGCAGTTAGATGCATTATTTCACGTACATCTAGAGTATTGCAAATTGTTTTCACGTTGTAAAAAAACTCCCGAGTTACGTTTTTCTTGTTCTAATGGTGCCCGGAAGTCCAAAGTAAATAAAAGCTTGGTTGCTTTTTATTAACTGACCGTCATGAAAAATCAATTATCTCGCTGTTATGTTTAGACTAAGCGCGAAAAATAATCACAATGTCCTGAATATGTTTGTTTAAGTCACATTTGTATAAACTTATAAGCTGCATATCTTTGTGGAGAAGGATCAAGAATGAAGGCTTCAGAGCTATTAGGTACGAAAGGCAAGCTATCAAAACAAGTAAATCACATTCTTTCTAGATCGTTTTAAAACAATTTAAACAGGAATGCCATCTTCTAAATTGCTTGACTTGATCAATACTTTTTAGAGGAAAAAGAGGCTCATGATAAAATTGAGGTAACGAAATAAAGCATCGCCCAAATCCTTCGAGGTTTTTTTTCGACTTAGTCGAGGTTGTATGTTTATTTTGCTCTCAACTGGTCTGTAATCTTTACCACAACATGCTTAATCTATTTATTGCTTTTTGATTCGAACTTCTGTGAAGAGCTGCTTGATCAGTCTTACTGTATATTATGCCATGCTAGATTAAGTTAAAATTGATTTTCTTTTATGATGTTAATGATGTATAATACATGCCGTCTCCGAAATGAGAAATCTGAGATTATTAAATTTTTGCGCTAGACTGCACTTTACAAACAAAAGTTGAAATCAAGATTACCTCGCAGTATCATATAAGAGGCCCAGTTCACTTTACTGTTAGTGGATTAATCTTCAACTGACTCCTCGCACGTACAAGCAATAGGAGGATTTAGGAAGCGCTCACGTAAATGAGAAATGATTTTGGTATCAGTCCAGAAAAAGCCGGGTATATCTGTTTTCATAGCAATCATAGTCCATATCAACGTAATTAAGTATGAGATCTGTGTAATAATCGGGTTCGGCATATCAAACAACTTCGAGCAAGTTCCGCATAACATGAACAGAAGTGAGTTAACAAAATCACGCACGCCCTCTTCCTGAAGCCATAGACCCAAGCTCAGAAAAAACCGAATAACTTTTTATTTCTTGAGGAGTGTAGCACATTGGTCCTTATCTCTCCCAGGGCTAAATACGTGTTCAGGAACACAAAATAAATACACAATGGTTTGCTATTAATCAGGTCTCTGCCGACCGTTCACGGGTTCCTAACATACTCTATCAAAATGACGAGTTATCACTGAGCGGGAACGATTACTGGTAATTGATCACTTCTCATAGCAACAATCATAAACTAAGATTAAATCTGGAAAAGGAAGGTTTCCTGTGTGTTCTATTTTTCTTATCTTAAACTTGAATCTATTTGTCTAATTTTATTATTCGCTTGCCATCTTAATTCGCGATCCATACCCATTATTGTCTCGTTCATGTTTTTTTTTTCTTGCCCTGAAAAGCCATTAATGAGGAAATTCTTTCCCATAAGCGCCAATTCCAATGAACTTTAAAAAAAAAAAAACCCTAAAATATTAAGTAGTTGGACTCTTATCTGTGTGGATTTCAACTGGGAAATCACATTTAGTGAGAGAAAAAAAAGGATTTCGTTATTTTTTTATTTTTCACTTCAGTTTCTCTCAGTTTGGTATTAACATAACACAGCTTACGTTTGACCATAACCTGATTACTACTTTTCAAAAACGATATCAGTTACCTTTTTTTTCAGCTCTAAATGAAAGATTACCGGAAATCCAAAGTAAATGCAATACTTCCTCCAAGCCTTCAGGATTGTTTAGACAGTTTATCATTGAAAAGCAATTAAGTGGCCCTGTTGTTAAGTAGGATGAATATAATCTTGTCAATGCGTATGATTTCCCTCTAGTTCTATTTTGTAGCAACTCAGACTACACTTTGTTCTCTGAGGCGAAAGAGTGCAAGTCGCCTCACCTATTTGAACGAGTCAAATGAAAAATGAAAATCAATCACTTTCGGTTTTTGTGTACCCATATTTGCTTTATACTTATAAACAACTATATCGGCAATCCCACCCACCAAGCTGTTTCTCCTGATAAATGCACTTAAGAGCACGCAATGATATTCGAACCAAGCATATGCAATTTTGAAAGAAAATAAAGCTAAAGCATTTAAGACTAAACGGAAGCTGTTGGTAAATATTCGATTAATTCTGACTTTATTCGTAAAAAAAATGTGAAACATATTTACCCTTATAAGGCGTCCGTTTGCTGAGGGATTTGCTCGAATAATCGTTCACCACTAACTTCCCGTCCATCTTATAATAAATAGCTGGCAGCAACTCCATTTTGAAGTGGTGTTAACTCAATCATCAGAGCTCAGCTCACTAAAGGCAGTAAGGTTTATGTAGATTAATAAAGTTGTGTGTTGCGCCATAATCGCTCTATGACCATGACGGTCCTTGATTAATCCAATCAGATTAATCTTTTTTTTTTTTTTTTTTTTTTTTTTTAACTGACATTTTGACCGAGCAGTTGTTCTATAAAGAGAGTTGAATTTGTTTTTATATAAAATCCTTTCCACAGCACATCATAGTTAATCACTGATAATTGATTACATAGTGATTTTTTTCCCCTGTTTGCGCAATGATCTTAACTGATTTTGTGCACGTGTTCCGGAGAAAAATGTAAGACTACTCTCGTATTTTAAGATTCTTTGAGCCAGATGTGACCCTCGCATTTGTTTTTGTATCTACTTCTTTAAAGAAGTAATCCCTTCACCTTTAAAAATTATGAAAACTGATCATTTTTGGAGTGCTTCAGAGAACTTCCTGTGACTTAAATGTACGTATAAGGCCAGATGACGCAATCAACAAGCCACTTATTAGAAAGGAATATTCCTTTCTTTTGCAACCGAAATGACCGGAATACAGTATGGTCACATAGTAAAACAAGGACACCCACAGAAACCACGATAGTGATAATTATAATTTGGAGTGGGCAGGACAGTTTAAATGTCGAGATTGTTATTCCTGCCTCCTTTTGGCTCACTAATTTTAATATAAAACAGTTTTTTTTTTATACTTACATTCTCTTTTTGTAACTATATCTCGTAATTCACAATTTAAAATTTTCAAACAACGGCGAGACGTAGGTTAATCACCATCAGTCATGACGCATGCTTCCACCTCCATTCCTTCTCCATTCCACCTCCATTCCTTCTCCATTCCACCTCCATTCTCTAGACCACAAGCTTCAGACTTATTAACTTGCGTGCGCCAAAAGCCTTAACCGTTCTGGTGGTTCACTGAAATATCTTAGGGTATCGATTCACGAAAGGCATTTGACAGAAACAACATTGAAGCGTGATTGATTTGTATGTAGAACAGTTACTACATTTTCTGCTAGTGTGGCCAAGCACACTATACACATCTTGGGAGTGCTATTCTTCTTTTCGATGTAAAGAAACTGTTTTGATATTGCTGCCAAAAAGAGGGTCTTAGAAATGTTTAATCAGTCAGTCTATGGGATTATAGGTTTTAGACATATCTGTCTAGTCAGCTGGACTTAAATTAACCGTAAATATATCGCTATAGATAAGAATTTTGAGGTATATTCGTTAGTTTGACGAGTACCCTTAAAAAGGTCTTTATGGATGAATACGTAATACTTCGCAAACTTTTCGTCAACTCTAATAGATAAGTATGAGTCAACATCATTAAACCCCAATTTTGGGACGAGTAGTTTTACCTCGTCAGATTATTTGATTATCTTGGAATCGGATCGGAAGCTGCCCTAGCTGGATCCTCTCCTCTTAAAGAAAGATTTCACCCTGCCTAAATGACTATAATAGCCAAGAAATGGCAAAGGGCACGAAGCATCGTGCAGGATCATTTTGGAGCCAAAAATTGAATGAGAGTATCAAACTTCTGTTGTTATTATATTGCCACATTTGAATACAACTAACTAAAAGTTTCTGTGTTACAGAAACAATTATGTAAATCCCTTTTTGTTGCTGTTCTTTTCGAGATAACATTAGTGCTAAACACCTAAGAGGTCTAAGAAATGACATGCATATCTTGATTAGAGGAAGTCAGGGACGGTAAGGTGCTTTGGATACCAGAATTTATAATTACCTTTATAGCATATGAATTAGTAATTTTTCCTTTAAGAAAAAAGGTCAGCCAAATTATTTTGAGAGAGAAGAGACTATAATTCCTGCAATCTTGCCAACTGTTGATTTAGGTTTACGCCTTATCACCTCGAATTGAGGTTAACCGACAGCTGTATGCAATGTCTGGTCTCAAGAATTTCCAAGTTGACCTAGACAGTTGACCTGTTTTTGTGGATCTGGTCTATCAGGAAGCGAAATAATTGATGGCATTTTATCGTCAACGGTCTTTAACTTCTGAAAGCGCTTTAATGTTAGAATTCGCGGGAATAAATGCCCCTAAAGTTATTTTCTTTTTTTCTTTTTCTTGGTGCAGTCCACTCGCGTGAGCTTTAATTATCACGATTATACCCACTAATGACTTCCTGTCCAATTATCTTTATTAACACTTCCCATGTAAAATGAGTCGTTAGGAAGTTGTGATGCATCCTTTGTCCTGAGCAGGATTCAAGCAGTTAATTGACAAAATTACTTTTTCCCACGCTTGAAACGCGGTAAACCAAGTTGTCAAACGTAATGTATCTCTCCTAAAAAGTCTAAGACGGTCAAGATTGATTATAAGGGAAAGAAGGGATCATGAGGCTATGTTCCTTCGAAGGCTTATTTTTAGTCAAGGCATTAAAAAAATTCACCTTAATTAAGACTCGAAAATTCAATTTAAGAAAAAGCCACAAGTATCGTATCGCCTGTAAATTTAATAGATCTCAGCGGCGGATTGCTTTGCAAACGAATGCTTACAATATCAGCTTTAGATCTGACTAATACATAACTCATTTCATTTCAAAAGTAGGAGAAAATCTGGGTGAATCTAAATGGAAGTTTTTAAAAGTAGATCTGAGGAAATTATTTTTGATAATGAATGCGACGACAATGGAAAGGATCAGTGCCAACGATACCTGCTCGATGCGACCACGAAACTGGAGTCGCCAGCCATGTCTGCGTGATTCAGCGTCGAATAATACTGGTTTTAGTCGCCTTTTCTTTTACTTTGCTGCCAATTGCCATCGCTTTGTATATGTTAGCGGTGTTGGTGATTACTAGAGTCTGTTCGACTTCGAATATTGTCGGCGCACTGGGGGGGGTTACTGAAGCATTTGTCATTTGGGCCAAATGACAAATGCTTCTTGCTAATTATATTCCCGAAGGATTAGAAGGTGCACTGCATCCAGGCTATAAGTTTTTCGGAAGTACTAGAGCCAGTAAAACATCAATTTCACGTCAGAAATTAAAAGATTCTTTAGGTGGTAAAATTATAGCTGTAGGAGATATTTTGAGTATGTTCATGAGCTTTATTTATTCCATGAATAGGGTCATTATTTGAGTTTCTTTTCAAGGCAGCCTATGTTCAGTAACGCAATCATTTTTCTAACGTTTTCCTACTAACCCTTTAACTCAAAGCGAGTGACCAGGATAGAAGTTTTACTTACAATATGACTATAATATCAAACAGAAAAGTGGCGAGAATCAAGACAAATATAAAGGCAATTAGGGGATTCCTAGTTGATCCAATACGAAATTCTCGGAACCATCACCGTAAGAATTGTATGGCAAATAGTGAGGAGAATTATGAATGGAATCTTGAAATCAACCAGAAGAGGAACAAGAGGAAATTCTCCCCTTGTGGGAACCAGATTTGGATACTAGATTTATGGATAAATCGATGCGTTTTATTATGAGGGCATGCAGTGAATAGTGCAAATGCGTTTAAAAAATAGTGTCAGAGAGTGTTCAGAAATTGACTAAAAAGTTAAATCTTAAAAATCAAGAGTTTTTTTACTTATATTGCATTTATATTTCTTATGACCAGTGAAATCGAAATGCCCGACGGGAAACGTCACTTCACTCATCCAAGTACTGGTAATCGCCATGTTAATTTATTTCAAACATACAAACACCATAAATAAGTCTACCTGAGATATTTGTTTGATATGACTGCTACATTGCTCATAAAAGAAAAAAAACATGGCAGCATATTGGCCCACCATTGTTTCCTTAGCGATGAGGAATACTGATTATAGCCGTAACAGGATTGTGTGACGCAGAATGATTCAATCTTGACACAATGTCTTTGTTGCTGTTGTTTTTATTATTATTACTATTATTGTTATTCATTGTTTTATTTTCAAAATCTTTTTTATGAAAGTTAAGAATACAAAATGTTATCAAATAAAAATACATTTCTTTCAACAAAACAATCACACTACCTATGAATGAATAAGGTCAAGATATTACCAGTCATTGCCTTGGCTAGAAGTTTTTTTTGGAGCTAATTGTAAGGAAGCATCAGAGGCCGTATTGCAATGCTCCTAGTTCACGAGAACAAACTTTGCCTTTCTTAGTTTTTCATCTTAATTCGTAGTATTGACAAATATTGGTAACAGATGGAGTGGGAATGACAGAGGGGTGTATGCTTTTAACATAATAAGTTTATTACCTTAGCCATCAAGACGGCTGAACATATTGGGCCTCCTGGCTTCCCCGGGTCAGTAAGTCCTCCAGGACTTAAGGGATCAGGAAACTTAAGAGCTTTCATTTTAAATCAAAGGGTGAAGAAACACCCCTGGTACCAGCACGCTACTTGTACATATTGATGAACCGACGGTTGGTACATCTATACTTTTCATTTGGAAAAAAAGTGGATAGATAACTAAAGAGATAAAAAGATAAATAAATGAAATAGATGAAGGAAGGGATTTCTAAGTATGACATGTCTTTACCTCTTCGACAATTCCTACAATCTATGAAAACAACCCCAAGTAATTAGAGACTTAAATCAAGTATTTTTTTATTTATTTTTTCTGTACCGCGTGACATCCTACAGCAGATTCTCTCCTCTGGTGGCACAGTTTCATGAAGTTATAAAATTCAAATAAATACCTCTAGACATTCCCAACGAAATTATTGATAACATGACCGAAGTTGGGCAGGAGAACCTCTACTTCAACATGGAATACAGCTGGAGCCTGCGACAATTTGAGGGTTAGAAATGAAGCTCCTTTGGCAATGCCAGAATCGGAGAGCACATATGATAAAGTTTCGCTGTCTTTCCGTTGCTGTGACTGTCATTGCTGCGGCTTCCTTCCTGACAACTGTTGCCACTTTGGTCTTAGCGATGATGCTGGAACGAAGCAATCCTTCGACAACTTAACACTCCATAGTGCTTTTATGTGTTAAGTGAAAATTAAAAGTGGACATCCTAAAAATGGAAATTATTAATGTGAAGTAACTATTATTGCTAATTAGTCCCATATGAACAAAAAATAAGGATCTTCTGGTTTTTTCTCCGATATTCCTGAGTCGATTTGGAGATAGACATCTGCGCGTGATTTTTCTCTTTCTTCCGGGAAATCAAATTCAGGAAAAGGCGCGAGGCATCTATCCCAGTGTAAATCACTTGAGTTCAGAAATGATCACTTTTCTCACTTGATTTCCCTTAAAAATTATTTTTATCACAAGGGTCTAGGATGAACCTTTCTCCTTGTAGATCGAGGAATAACAAATTTTATTGAATCAAAGCGTTTATTCTAAGTGCCAAATCGAAATTATACCCTGATAAGGATTTGGGTTGTGTAAGTGTCGTCAGTGAATAAATCATATTTTACCATAAATGTAAAAATTCTCGCGCGCCTTTTGTTGATGAATAAGATTAAAGTTTCTCTTGTTTTGTTTGAAAGAGGTACGTGATCGATCTCGCGTTCAGAGTAATATTTAACGTGAGTAAGTATTAAGGAATATATGTGATCAGACATGTTTTGAGCAGGAGTCACGAGACACATGAAAGCTATATTTTCTTTGTCATATTAATTACATCCTGTAGACTGAAAAAAAAATACAGTTATGTATCTTCTCAGTCGCAAGATTGCAAATCGTGATGATCAAAGCCATTCTTAAATACGTTATGAACAAGGTCATAAATAACAACACGGAAATTAGACTAGAAAACAAAGATGGAGATGGAAAAACAAACAAGAAAAAGGAAACTGGAACCCACGAGGATGTATCCTTAATAAAGATCAATTCCACTTTTGTTTAAACACAGATCTGGAGAAAATTCTTGACCAGTATTACCTATTCCAGATAAGTGTTTCTCCTTGAAAAACATCTCTAACATTAATGAAAATGACTTGAACTATTTACATCTTAAACACCAAAGCTATGCGCTCCGACTGATGAAAGGAGTACCCCAAAGGTCAGGAAATGTAGAAACATAAAACCAATTCCTTTTCATCAAGGTATTCTGGCGGCAAAGTCTCACGAGGATTAATACTAAAGTTTCTTTAGACACCACTCAGGTCGCCTTCTTAAATGACTTATATTTCACATGATTCGGCCTGGAGGACATACGTGATCGGACATGTTTTAAGCGCGAATCACCAGGCTGTTTAGGACGGTGTGGTCTAAACATTACAGCTATCTTTTCTTGGTCACTGTACTGGCTATCGGAAGATTGGACACCTTCGTGATCGTAAAAGTTCGAGGATAATCTCTCTCCAAAAGATTCATACACAATGAGCGAGCTTACGAATAACAAAACCGAAATTGGACAGGAAAATGTTTATTACGAGATGGAATACAAAGGAGAAAACGAAGATGGAACCTATGAAAAAGTAATTGTTAAAAATGAAAGTCCCCAGGAACGACTAAGAGAGAGAGCACAACCGTATAAAGATTCAGGAGAAGTAAAATCTCGCTACTTCCTTTTTGTTGGGACTGCCATTGCTATTGCTTCCCTCTTGACAGCCGCTGCCACCATGGTTTTAGCCTTTGCAATGACCAATTCACGAAGCGATGTTTCGACAACTAGAGAGTCTTGTTGCGGTAAGCAAAAAATCATACTAATCATTTCGAAGTGGATGGAGTCCATGTACCATGATAATGCGATGTCACTCAAGAAAAAAATTAATTTCCCGAAACACTCTTTAGTTCATAGGGTATTTAAATATAAAAGCTTCCGGTTGCCAAGGCGACTTTAGAGTCAACAAAGTGATCAAACTCAAACGATTCTTTTGTATGCCAAGTCTCCTTGAGTTGAAATGTGGTTATTTTTATAAAATGTTGTCTGTCAGGGCCTCCATATATTTTGTGTAATTCAGAAAACAGAGCATATAAGGCATATTTCCCTAGAACTGAAGTGCGCTGACAATTTTAATTGACGTCGAATCAAGCCACATGAGGGAAGGGCATAGGTTAAAATATGGACTGGACTATTTTTTTTGGACCATTTTATAGGGGCGGGGGAAGCACACCACTAGTTCTCAGGGAGGTGTGGGATGCAGTCTATATCAGCACTAAGGGAGGGGTGGGAGGCAGAGTGTTATTACGCAGGGAGGGGTGAGAGACGAACTTTACTACGCAGGGAGGGGTGAGAGATGGTTGTAATAGTGAACACTACTGGTTAATGGAGCTTTTACTCGATCGTACAAATTATTTTAATCGGTTTTTTGAATGACTTTTTGTATGACAAAATTTTAGCACTGGGCCGCGGCGTCTCTTTATTTTTTTGTCATGCGAAAGCGAAACTGCCATGTAAACACTGGACTTTAATTTTTATTGAAAATATCGTGTTTACGATCCTCAGTCCAACTTTTGCACCATCAGTTGCTTCACGTTTCCCTTTGTGTATACAATATGTTATTACTTAATTTATCTATCTTCCCTTTGTCATTGATCTTATCAAACGAGATCACGGAATTTCCGGTTCTTAGCCCTTAACTTAGTTGCATATAGAATTCACAAGCGTTATCGCAATTTTAAGGCTGATACCTTTACTGTATAAGATCTTCAGTGAACGATCCATGTTCTTGAATCGACCAAAAACACTGCTGTACTTGCAAAATGGGAAAGCGCAAATATCGATTTCATCCGTTTCAAAAACAAAGGAGTAAATCACCGACACCGGAAATTGCGACCAGGTATTCCTCGCGACTCCCTAGGTTTGTTTTCCACTTTGCCCGGGCTGCTGCCGATCACTTCTTGCGTAAAGCAGGTGTGGCTACTGTTGCTCGCCGATATTTTCCGTCGGCAAGACGTAGAAGTCCAGTGTTCACGTGGCAGTTTCGCTTTCGCATGACAAAAAATTGAAGAAACGCCGCGGCCCAGCGCTTACAATTTTGACATACAAAAAGTCAGTTGAAAAAACAATTCAAATAGTTTGTACGATCGAGTAAAAGTTCCATTACGCAGCAGTGATTACTATCACAACCACCCCCTAAATAGTGTTGGAGGCACAATTGTACTATTCACACAATACCAATTGATTGCCAAAATTTTCGAGCTTATGATATCAATTTAAAATTATGGTATTAATTGAAAAAACACTCCTCCCAAGTAACTTCAAAGTAACCAATCTTATTGACTCTGACTACTTTAGGAATTTTGGGCAGATCTAGGAGCCAATGTCATTGCTGCAAGACCTATGTGCTGTTGTAAGACTCGTTAGTCCTTTGTGGCCATGTAGCCAGCAGATAATAATTTGCTCATCAATGAACCCTTTGCAACGTTTAAGTGTATAAGTAAACTCAACTATTGTAAGAGCTACGTGCTTGCAAAATTTCACTTGAGGCCAATAAACCAGGATGAAAACATCATCAGCTTTAACGTTGATTAATTAATTAATTTATTTATTTACTTATCCATTTTTCACTTCAGAAATGTCAGAAATTAACAAAAATCTACAAGAGTTGAAAAATAACTTCTCGGCTCCTAGAGAATCCTCGGTAGGAAAAAAAGTTTTTTTTATCTTTATTAACCTTGAAAATATATTTATGGCGTTTTCAAATCTATCGGGACAACCACTTCTTTCACAAACTGTCATGTCACCATGCGTTTTTCCTTTTAAGTTTATTTCGTCTTACTCTTACTTTATTTCATTTCTATTCCTTCCTTTTCCTTCCCTCATAATTTCATTTCTGTCAAGAAACTTTGACTCAAAATTATGGAGAAAATTCGTACATTTGGGAATAAACTACGTGAGAAATTATAATGTGGATGTCTTAAGATGTAAAAGTTTCAGTTTTTATCGCTATCGTAAATTGTCATCATCAGCCTCAACGTTATTGCCATTTCCTACTATCATTATTGTTATATTATCTCTTATTTGCATCAAGCATGCCAAGAAGTGTACATGTGGCCTTGTAACATAAGAGAAACAACTAAAGAACTAAACACCGAAGAGATAACTTAATCGTGAACACTGTTCAATTTTTTTGGTGCAATAGGTCTCAAAGAAGTTAAGGGAATTGGACGTTGCATTAGCTAACGTAAGTTTTCCACTGAGTGCTTGGCAACTGCTTAAATATCTTAAGACCTCTTTAAATTAAAAAAGGAACACTCTTTCTGCGTGGCTTTGAAATTGTGGGATGATTTAAAAGTTTTCATTGGTTAATCTCAGTTCTTATTTCTTTTGTAGATGAAAAAGGAGTTGGAAATTATGAAAAAAAAAGTAAGTCTCAGTCACTCTGAATTAACAGCAAATTTCATTTGCAAATAGTTCATAATGATATTCATTGACTGATTTATTTATTGACTAAGGATTATTGTTTCTGTTGGCCTTTTTTTATCATTATTTTTTTATCATTTTTGAGTAAGGAGGGGGTTCGTCTAAAGGTGCATGAGAAGAAATTTTTGAATTTTCAAAAACAAATTGTTGAACTGGAAAAACAATTATTAATCGTTAAAATGACTGCCTAAATGGATCACCTGTTCTACTCATGGACACTGTAATTTTGTTGTTGTTGTTGTTGTTGTTTTGTCGCTGTTGCAGCTGCTTGTTTTGTTTGTTACATTCAGGTATAGAAAATCATTGTCTTGAAAAGTTGATGTGTTACTCGATATCTGTTGTTAGGGGGAAAATACATTAGAGTTGTGGTTCACCCTGGATGGAACTGTGCTTGAGAAGGTTTTCGATATTCAAAAACAAATCGTTAAGCTGGATCAGAAGTTAACAAAATGGAATCTAATAAGCCTGAAATACAGGCAATTAGAATCAAAACTTTAGTACAAAAGTAAGCACGCTATATTGGGTAATCTCAGGCAGCTGCTGTTTAAGCTAGAAGAAAAATAGCTAAAACTTTGAAAAAAAAAGTAGATGCTATATAAGAATGTTTGCGAGTATATATGACTCACGTGTTCAATACGTAGTTTAAGATTTTAAAAATGTTATTCTTCGTCAGATTAAGCAATGATACCTGCAAGTGAGCTATAGTTTCAGCAATTTCAGAAAAAATACCTGAATTTTTGCTTATAAAGTTCTATAATGCAACTGTTGCTTAAATATATTTTATGGTGCAATTATATGTATAACATTGTTGATAAACCTTTATACATCAACCGTACATTTGCTATTTAATAACAAGACTCTGACGAAGTAAAGTAGTTGCAACGTGTTATTTTTATTTTTTAGGTAAACAACGTTAGTAAGGTGCCTGGTCCTATCGGACCTCCGGGCTACAACGGAAGTGAAGGACCTGCGAGTCGTAGTGGATCATCAGACTTCAGTCAATGTCAGTTTGAAATAAAAAGTGCATCTATGATCCCTGGTAGCAATAGAATACTTGTACATATTGATGAACCATCAGTAAGTACATCTATACTTTACATTTTAAAAATACGAATAGATAAATGAACAGATAAAAAGGGATTTCTAAATGTAACATGTCTTTACCCCTTTGACATTTCCCTACAATCTAAGACTACGACCTCAATCACTAGGGGACATAAACCTAACATTTCTGAATCAAGCCCAATCAGGAGGATGTTAAATGATCTTGCACAATTGCTATTGTGAGGTGAAGAAATACAAAAAAATGAGGTAGAGCCTAGCCTTTCTTAAGGCCAGACGTTATAGTTATAATGCACACCCACCTTCGCATCCTGTCACTTTGGTGTACTTAGAAGAATTTCTTTAATTTAACTGGCTGAGATAAATGCAATTTTCCAATAATATAGACATCATTTCGAAAGTGTTTGTTTTGATTGTGCATTTGCATGACCAAATACACAATCGTATTTGCAGGGTTTGAATGGATTTTCCTTGATTCACGAGCTCTGCCTCTGTAAAATTAAAAAGCTGACTCATCTTTTCTTTATGTATATTATCAATTGTAATCTCAATATTTTTCTCCTGCAAATTTGGAATGAACAAGCAATGGTTCGTGGAAAAAATTATTCGAGCTTATCCAAACTAAAAGACCTTTGTAATGATGTGATTGTCAGTATAGATAACATAACAAACGTGTATTTCTTTATTTGTTGCCAGAATAAAAGAATAATGGCAGTAACATGCTCAACGGATTACGGCACTGAGTATAACCTTATGTCGAGGACACAAGGTGGCGTCCGGAGATACGTTTGCACCTGTAATGGAAAATCCACACTTTTCAGTGGAGGAACTAGCTGCTACCTAAACTATTGGATTTGCCCCTTAACAACGTAATTAATGTACTATAAAGATATCGTCAATTTCAATACAAATAATGTTTTTTAGTTTTTCAGAGAGGCTGCATAACGCTGAGAGAAGAATCATTTAATTAGACTGAATATGTAGCAAATTGGGCAAATCATCGTGATAAAGTAAAAAGGACAAAATATTGAAATTCTTCCCACATTGGTTCAACTGTCTGAGGTGTGCTAAGGTGCATCATCGTTGGATAAAAAAAAATATCGGCTAGTGTTATGGTGAAATAAGAATTAGAAGTGAACAAAAGTGAAGTGAACCCAATAATTGAAATAATTGCATGCTAATAAAAACGATTGTCTGTAGGTATTAAACTACTATTACATGTCTGTAAGCATGACGTCATGATTACGCAACTGAAGACTAATGTCTGTAGGCATGACATAACGATTAATGCCGTTAATGCGGTGAATCAGAGAGCGGACGTGGTAACGTTTAGCTGTCTTTTCTTTGCCACCTCAAAACTTTTATTGTAAATGCCAAATCGAAATTCTACCCTGAGAAAGATGTGGCTTGAGTAAGTGCCGTCTGTTGGACCCTCTGCATATTTCAATTTCACATAAAATGTGAATAAGACACATTTTACCATAAATGTAAGAATTCTCGTACGCCTTTGCTTGAAGAACTAAAATTAAAGTTTCTCTTGTTTTGTTTGAAAGAGGTACGCGATCGATCTCGTGTTCAGTACTTAAAAGGACTTGAAATTTGCCGGGTGACGTATCAAGTGGAATTTTTCCCTTTAAAATGTCAATCGGTTGTGCCTCGTAGTTTTGTTTTAACCTAAAACCTTTTGGCGCCATTTGGTTGAGCAGAAATTTTTGTCGAGCGGTCTAATTTTACTCTAATAGCCTTTTAATTACGCACACAAAGAAAATTATGCTGATTTACCCGGTTCAGGAAGCAGATCATAGCAACGGATCGGCGAATGTCACTTTTTATCAAGGCATCCCCCAAATAAAAGTCATTTCCTGCATGATATGTTGTGAAGACTCGCGGCTAAGTGTTGAGCGCAGCGGAAGAGTAAGTTTGTAATTTTTTACAAGATTTAAATAGAAATCGGACAAATGAACCAGCCATGAAGCGGCTTATTATCATTATTTTAATAAAAATCGTTATTATTTTTATTATCTCCTCTATTATTGAGGTCATGTTACCAATTTATAAAACTATGATGAACTTTGAGAAACAAACTAGCCATCGGTTTTACATTTTTATATATATAAAAGATAAATGAACAATCGTTAACTCGGTGACAACAGCGCGCGCACATGACGCGTACGTATTGTCTAATAATACTGGCATGACGGGCACAATGTCTACTTTTCTGTTACAGCCCAAATAGAGCTGGTAATAACCAATCACGTCTGTGAATTCTGTAATAGATTTTAAAATCGTTTCTATACAATTTTAAATATTTCAAAATAAGATAACCGATGTCTATCGAAGTGAATATTCTTTTAATCTCAATCTTTGGTAAAGATTCTAAAGATTTCAAGTGCAGTCGTATGAAGTTTATGCAGATAGCGGAGAAACATTTGGGCGCAATATTTTTCTAAAAGTTACATGCATTAGAGCGAGCTTTTGGAAAACAAGACGGAAATCAGACAGTAATATTTAATGTGAATGAGTATTAAAGAAAAATTTGTGATCAGACATGTTAAGAGCAGGAGTCACGAGACATGAAAGCTTTATTTTCTTTGTCACATTTATTCATCCAATAGACTGGAAAAAAAATACAGTTTTGCATCTCTATTGTCGCATATTTTTTTTTTATATAGATTGCAAATCGTGATGATCAAAGCCGCTTGAGGGTAATCTCATTCTTAAAGCTAAATGCGTTATGAACAAGGTCATAAATAACAATTCGGAAATTAGACTGAAAAAAGAGGATGGAGATGGAAAAACAAACGAGAAAAAGGAAACTGGAACCCACGAGGATATATATCGTTAATAAAGATCAATTCACTTGTTATTCAAACAATATTGCTTATTCCAGATAAGTGTTTCTCCTTCAAAAACATCTCTAACATTAAAATGACTTGAACTATCTACATTTTAAACACCAAAACTATGCGTTCCGACTGATGAAAGGAGTACCCCAAAGGTCAGGAAACGTAGAAACATAAAACCAATTCCTTTTCATCAAGGTATTCTGGCGGCAAAGTCTCACGAGGATTAATACTAAATTTTCTATAATCACCGCTCAAGTCGCCTTCTTTAATGACTTATACTTCACATGATTCGGCCTCGAGGACATACGTGATCAGACATGTTTTAACCACGAATCACAAGGCTTTTTAGGCCAGTGTTGTCTAAACATTACAGCGATCTTTTCTTGGTCACTGTACTGGCTATCGTAAGATTGCACACCTTCATGATCGTAAAAGCACGAGGGTAATCTCTCTCCAAAAGATTCATACACTATGAGCGAGCTTATGAGTACCAAAACCGAAATTGGACGGGAAAATGTTTATTACGAGATGGAATACAAAGGAGAAGACGACGCTGAAACCTATGAAAAAGTAATTGTTAAAAATGAAAGTCCCCAAGAACGACTAAGAGAGATAATACAGCCGTATAAAGTTTCAGGAGAAGTAAAATCTCGCTACTTCCTTGTTGCTGTGACTGCCATTGCTGTTGCTTCCTTCTTGACAGCCGCTGCCACCATGGTTTTAGCCTTTGCAAAAACCGATTCCCGAAGTGATGTTTCGACAACTAGAGACTCCATTGCGTCTTTTTGTGGTAAGCAAAAACTCATATTGATCATTTCGAGGTGGGAAGAGTTAATATACCATGATAATGCGGTGTTGTTAAATTCCCGAAGTCTTCAGTTCAAAGGGCATTCAAGCATAAAAGCTTCAGAAATAAAGTGCGCTTTCACTGTCCGAGTCACGCCATGTGAGCGAAGGCGTTAAGTTTTACATACCTTTAATCTATCTGTGACTGCAAACCAAGCTCATCTTGTTTACTCATTTTTATATTTATCTATTTATCATTATAATTGAAACAAGAATGAATGGGGATATGCTACATAACACGCACACGGCTAAATAAAGTCTATTTGTTCAATATATATGCAAATATTCATTAATTAATTGAATTTTTTTATTTGTTCGTTTATTTTTCAATTTAGAAATGTCAGAAATTAGCAAAAATCTACAAGAGTTGAAAAAAAACATCTCTGCTCTGACAGAATCCTCGGTAGGAAAAAAAATTTTTGTATTTTTATCAACCTTAAAAATGTATTTATGGTGGTCTCAAAGTCATTGAGACAACCACTTCTTTCACAAACTAGTATGTAACCATGCATTTTTCTTTTTAAGTTTATCTTGGTTTTCTCTTGCTTTATTTCATTTCCTCTCATTTTTTATTGCTGCCAAGACAAATTGATCAAAATAAGGAGTAAATCCGTATGTTTACGAATAAAACTGCATGAGAAAATAAAATGTTGATGTCTTAAAATATAAAAGAACCAAGAGTTATCTGGCTATTTTTTTTGCTTTTATCACCATCGTAAATTGTCATCATCAGCTCCAACGTCATTGTCATTTCTATCATTATTGCTGTATTATCTCTGATTTGCATCGAGTATGCCAAGAAGTGTACATGTGGCCTTGAAGCATAAGAGAGCGAAATGGAAAACACTAAACAACTAACCACCAAAGAGATAACTTAATCGTGAACACTAATCCATTTTTTGGTGCAGCAGGTCTCAAAAAAGTTAAGGGAACTGGATGCTGCACTAGCTGACGTAAGTTTTCCACTGAGTGCTTGGCAACTGCATATATCTCCCTTCATTGCAATTTGAAAAGAGAAACTCTTTCTGCGTGGCTTTGAAATTGTGGGATAATTAATTAGTCTTCACCAGTTAATGTCAGTTTTTATTTCCTTTGCAGGTAAAGAGAGAGTTGGAAATTACGAAAAAAAAGGTAAGTCTCAGTAATTTTGAATGCAAATAATTCATAATGATATTCACTGACTGATTTATTTATTAATTATGGATTATTCCTTATTGTTCTATTGGCATGTTTATTATTATTTCTTTATTCTATCTGAGTATGGAGGGAATTCGTTCAAAGGAATTATCGACTTTCTTTCCAAAGGAAGAAACCGCCGTATTTGTCCGTCTACAAAATGTTACATACAAATATAGACAATTATTTGTTTTGTGTTATTCGATACCTGTTTTGAAGGCGAAAATACAGCAGAATTCTGGCTCATCCTTAATGGACTGTAAACATGAGAGTTTTTGATTTTCATAAACAAATCCTTAAACTGGATCGGAAGGCAATAAAATGAATTTAAATAATCGTTAGAATTTTAGGACGGTAAGAGATCTTTGACGCTATTTCTCGAGAATCCCTAAAGGGTACATCTGTTCTACTCACAGACACAGTTATTTTGTTTTTTCGCTGTTTGGTTGCTGTTGCATCTGCTCGTTTTCTTTCAATTTCCACTTTGCAGAAGTTTGTCCAAAAAACGCGTTTTTTTTCCATTCGAAAATTGTTATCGCAAAAAATTATAATATTGAATACATTGAGTGTATATTGTCATGTAAAGGACAAATAAAATAAAAAACTTCAGAAAGCACGTCATCTTTGGTAATCTCAGGCAGCTGGTGTTTTAACCAGAAACAAAATAGCTAGAATTTTGAAAAATTCGCAGAACACTTCTATAAGAATGCATGATTCAAGTGTCTAGTAGTTTAAGATTTAAAAAAATTCTACTTCTCATTAGATTAAGCCATGATACCCGCAGGTGAGCTATAATTTCAGCAATTTTAGTAAAGAAACCGGAAAAAAAATTCAGGCTTCGACGGGATTTGAACCAGTGCCTCCCAGATACTCGTCGTACACAACTACAAACTGAGGTGCAAAACTACCCGTTGGGTGGAAACAAACTTAGAAGATTCTTCTTCCCGTGCACACTTGTAATGTAATTTGCAACTAAATAACTTTCTTTTCTCCAGCCGATTGACATCAAATAAAGCCATGATCCTCGCAGATGAGAAGCAATTTTAGCAATTGCAGAAACGAAGCCTAGGCACAGGTTTTAGAAGAAACCTTTAAAATGTGCTCGGCTCCCAACTTCGTAGCTCAAGTGTGAAGGGCGACTCAGAGCCAACATGACTCTAACTCGAAAGCCAGTTGAATGTCAGTAGTGGTTGGAGAACGATTAAAGTGCGATCTGACATTTTAAAATAGGGGACTAAAATACTAAGAGAAGGTACGAAAACAGTGTGCAAGCTTTATTCCTGAGAAAGCCATTTCATTTCAGGTTGATCAGGAGTTTAAAGGCATTTGGCAAGCTGTAAAGCAGACAGAAGGAAGTTTGTTAAATAAAACGAACTCATCTCTGCAAGATTTCGAAAATAAGGTAGTAATCCGGTGAATCGTGGTTGTTGCTGTTATTGTGGTTGTTGTTTTTCTTGGAGAAAGCCGGAAGAATTCATCTTTACCCTCTACCCTTGGGGCAGGTGTGTTCTATTCAGGGCCGAAACGAATAATCGATAAATCTACCCAAATCAAGGTTTTTCAGACTGAATATCCTGGTTTTCGCCAGATTTGACTTCTGTATGAGTCGCCAGACCCTCACGACTAAGGTAATGTTAATTTAATGCATCTTTCAACCCAATTTTATTCAATTTAAAAACATTTTGAGAACTTGAATAAATTGATATTTTGAATTTATAGGTCAACAGTGAAATTAAAGTTGTTTCACTCAAGCTGAATGAAACAGTTGCCCGTGGTGGCTATTTATCTTCTTCATTGGAATCACACAGGAAAAACGTAAGCATACGCATTTGCAATATGTATATAAATAATCCCTCCATTTGTTCAAATCATGATCACAAAGAGAGATTTCCTCATTTTCCTAATGAGTCCCTCTTTCAAAAGATTTGGGATTATATTGGTAGTAAGGCTCTTATCATTAGCCTTCCCTCTCTACCTTTGAATATACATATAAATCTGTGCAACTTCGTTAATTTGCTATTACGCCAAAATTCCTGTATAAATATTTAATACCATATCATTTCTTCATTAGATAACAAATATTTTTGGAAAACTTGAACTAAGAGTTAAAATGGAGGAAGAAAAATCTAGCTACATTACAAAAAGTTCGGTAAGTCACCAAATGCGGACTTTTCACATGTCAATTGGAGGTGTCGGTGACATGAGTGTAAGTCTGTGCAATACCTAACACAAAATCATCTTTTTTCTGAAGGATCACCACTCCAAGTTGATCCAGCACTTGACCGATATGCTGAATGACACTCGCGAAGATATGAGGAATATGTCTCGAGAACAATCCACGGCTTTGGAACTGGCTCAAAATTCCACAGTGACGGAACTTGTTAGAGTTCGCATGTTGGTGGACTCAACGCAGACGATTCTTTTGACACAGTTTAAGAAAATGCATGGAAACATGACTGAAAAAGGTGCCTTGTTTGCTGTTGTTTGTTTAATGGTTTAAGATCATAGGCCATCATATGACAAAGTGTACAGGAATCCATTGGATTCCTGAGCTTACTTATTAATCCTACTGAAACACTCTGCTTTTTCAACTTTTTCTGAGCCTATCATTCAGCGCGATTTAAAGATAAAATATCAGTTCCAAAAAAAACTTAGCCAGTCAGCATAAATGATCTGCTCAATCTACTTATGTGCCCAATGTTGCCAATCCCCATTGCTGCTAAGAACAGGTTCATGCTCCTTGATCTTCAAAGTATGTCATTGTTGCGTCACTTAGGGAGCCCATAATTTCAAGTTTGGTTTTGGTTTTAGCTTAGGCGTTCAATATCCATTACATCAATCCGTAATTGCTCAATTCTTAAATCCAAGACTTTACAAACTGTGTGACCAAGTCAGTTGACTTTATTTATTTATTTATTCACTCATATGAAAGCTTTCTTTTTTTACAACTCAAGTAACAAAAGAAACTGAGAAACTTGAGACCAGAATAGAAATTGAGGAAAACAAATCAAATAACACAAAGCAGGTTACGGTGAGTAATGAATATCTTCATCTTTTTCATCGTGTGTTCCCAATTTTGTAAAAAGGTAAAAAGACTATTATTGTGTATAAGAGTAAAAAATGTGCACCTGAAATATTTTTTTCGCCATCAACATTATTTTTTTTATTTTCCGAAGGATCAACACCATAACAGGATTCAGCAAATCGAGGAATTACTCAATCTTACTCGTAAAAACATGAAAGAAGAGTCCAAAAAGTATTTCACCGCGCTATGGTTGACAGGAAACTCTACCAAAATGGATCTTCAAAGTATAAGCATGGTTTTGAATGTAACGCGCGGTAATATTGTTAGACAGCTAAAGGAAGTGCAAGACAACTTGACTGAACAGGTACATTATCTGTGTTACTTGCATTTAAGACTGGATGAACCTAACTTTGACCTCTCCACGTGAGGGCTATTATACATAGTATTACTCTAATATTATTGATTGAGAACACATTGCAAACCAAGTTTGATTGACACTAGAATTTAACGACGAAAAGCGGCTTTATCACCGAGTACACTCATGCCTCGAAAAACGTAGATAGTAGATGGAGAAACACGACTATAACGAATACGAAAGTCTCCACTATGTCTACGAGAGCTTGGCCCAGCCCCCTTCCCCAAAAACACAGTGTGTCAATCAGATTAGATTAATCAATACATTAAATGAGGAATATTTAATTACTATGATCAGAAAGATGCTATAAACAATTTTCCAAGCGTGGAGTGAGGAAGAACTCTTCGTAGACATTCGAGCCACAAGTCATGCCTTTACAAGATCTTATGCTCTAACAAATGAAGTAAAGAGAAGTAGTTACTGATCTGGCCATATGCTGAGATCAACAATGACGACAGCATTATGTTAGAGAATAAATGACAAAAACGAGTGCACCGTATGTCTTCAACTGTCAAAAATAAGAAATGAATATTGCTAAATTCGATTGTTTCAGTGGCTTGATCGACCAAGGGAATGCCTTTCATAGGTTAATTTATTTCAAGTTTCTCCTGTTGGTGACACGAATTGTTCACCACACTTCCAGCCAAGCAGTTCCTTTCGGTTCTAGACAGCAATTGTTGCTTAAGAATGAATAAAATGGTTTAATAATATTTTTATATAAATGGCTCTTTATTCATCAACAATATACATTTACCATTTATCAACGAGACTTTGGCAAAGAAAAACCGAAAAAAGGGGACTTCGGACGTAATGTGTTATTTTTCCTTCCTAGGTAAAGGACGTTAGTAGGATGCCAGGTCCTATCGGACCTCCTGGCTACAACGGAAGCAAGGGACCTGTTGGCCCTCAGGGAGCTGTGGGTCCCGCAGGTCCTAAAGGATCAGGAGACTTTGGTCAATGTCAGTTTAAAACAAAAAGTGCAGATATGATCCCTGGTAACAATAGAATACTTGTACATATTGATGAACCAACAGTAAGTAGATCTATATTTTACATTTTAAAAAAATATGAATAGAAAGATCAACAGATAAAAAAGGATTTCTAAATATAATTGTCTTTATCCCTTTGAAATTTCTTACAACCTAAGACTAGGACCTCAATTACGAGGGGACTTAAACCTAACCTTTCTGAATCAAATTCAATCAAGAGGATGTTGAATGATCTTGCACAATTGCTTTTGTGAGGTGAAGAAGGTACCTTTTATTGCTTTAGTTAGTTATAATGCACACCCACCATCGCATGTTGCATTTTTTGAAAAATATAGACAACATTTCGAAAATATTTGTTTTGATTGAACGCTGTTCGCTCGACCAATTGCACAATCGTATTCGCAAGGTTTGAATGGATTATTCTTGATTCACGGGCTTTGCTCGAGCTTATCCAAACCAAAAGACCCTTGCGATTACCAGTGTAGATAACATAACAAATGTGTATTTCTTCATTTGTTGACAGAATAAAAAGATAATGGCAGTGACATGCTCAACGGATTACGGCTCTGAGTATAATCTTATATCGAGGGTACAAGCTAACGTCCGGAGATACGTTTGCACCTGTAATGGCAAATCCACACTTTTCAATGGAGGAAGTAGTTGCTACCTGCACTATTGGATTTGCCCTTTAACAACTTAATTACTGTAACCTTAAAGATATTGTCCATTTCAATAGAAATCATTTTTTTTAGTTATTCAGAGCGGCTGCATAACGAGATGACGTCTCAGTCCATAAAAAAGTAGAAAAAGAACGAGGCTTATATCCAGTAATCATGACCATACAAGCTTGGTCAAGAGAGTTTATATTCTCTTGGCTTAATCATTAAAGGACTCATTGTATAGCAAAAGATTTCGCTTTGATAAGAATCAAGAATGGCCTGTTTATTTCGAGATCCGATAGTGAAAGCCAACTGTGTTTGCAGCACAATAAACCCAAGAGGGTCGTTTATTTTTTTCTATGTATATGCAAACATTATCCAAAAGTTACGAAGTCTTAATGTTTACGTAACAATCGATTCCATCCTATTGAGCTTCCAGCTAAGCACAAGCCCACTTTGGGCTGGAAATGATTTTCTTCAACTCGATCAATTTACCGCTTCAAGGACCATACTTCGACTGCTGATATTTCTTATGTCTAGCAAGTAAAAAGACGCTGATTGATATCAGCGAGCTCATAATGTGACATTTATACTGGTCAGCGGTTTTTTTGGTGTAACAGCTGCCACTAACATCTCAATGTGGATGTCCGCCATAACAACAATGCACTGAAGGAGTTAAACGATAGCATTGGAGGCTTATTACATTTTTGACTAAATGTTATTACATTTAGGACTTTATTACATTTAGGACCAAATGTTATTACATTTAGGACTTGAACAGGAACTGCATTGGCTTCCTACAGAACAGCACATAATTTTTAAAATTCTTTTGATGACTTTTAAATGTCTAAATGGCATAGCACCTTCATATTTGTCTGACCTCGTTACGAGGTATATTCCTAGGCGCAACTTAAGATTTGCTAATGGCCATCGCCTCTTTGATGTTAAATATAATCTGCGCAACAATGGCTTTCGTTCTTTTTCAGTAGTGTCGCCACAGTTGTGGAATGACATGCCACTAGGAATAAGATCTTGTGCCAGTCTGAACGATTTCAAGAAAAAAGTGAAGACTAATCTTTTTAGGAAAGCGTTTTGAAATTGTTCCTTTTCTATTTTAGTCGTTTTTATATATATTAGCCCTTTGATATTTCAGTTTTATATTTTAAGTTTTTGTTAACTGGTTGTTTCATATTTTAGCCGTTTCGGTGGAATGTAATTCTTAAATATTCTTATGAACAATATTTGTGATATCTGTAACATTTTAAACATTTTTGTAAAGCGCTATTGAACATTGCTGGAAATGGCGCTATATAAATGGAGTATTATTATTATTATTATTAAGACGAGTTGACGAGTTCTCTCTCTGTTCTAACTACTACATTAAGACCCGGAGAACAACAGAAACAGCAAAATCACACTATTAACCCAACTTTTGCATATCATTTTTGTTTCAAAAGGAGGAAGTCACACCGAAAATATACGAATAAAAAATGCAGAAGAAAAGTTTCAAAACGCTTTGCAGCCCCTAAATTGGGATAAAAGTTCTATTATGGGATTTCCACAATTGTAACAGTTTTGTTGTTGGCATTGGTGTTGTTGTTGTTGTTGATGTTGTTTTAGCGTCAATGAAAAAGAATCTCACAACCTTGATGATGAATTATCGCAAAGGCGAATCCTAATCACACACGTGGTGACCTAGATAATAGTAACCTTGAAATACAGGGATTATCTAGGTCACTGAGCGTGGTCGGAAAAAAATTTAAGGTTATGCCTACTAAAAAACGGAGATAGGAAATCAAAGCAAAACTAAGTTTTAGTTTACGCAATGATTTAAAATGATTTCCATTTTTTATTCCAAAGTGTCAGGAGGTTTGGATAATACCTCCCATCAGCAGTAGTAAGACTTGGATAAAAATGTGAAAATATAAATACTGGTGTTTGCATGACGTAAACAAAGCTTACTCGTTGTTTAACCCTTTAGACCCTGAGAGGGACTGGCACCTAATTTCTCCTCCCAAGATCACCCTTGAATAAGACATCAAGGTCATGAGAATAAGGGAAATGATCAACAACTAAAGAAGCTCTTGATTTTTAAATATATTCTCCTTTACAGATACTTAAAAAATGTACAGAGAAAGTATGGAGAATATGCATTCTGATTTTAGGGTGTAAAGGGGTAATAAATCCGCGTCCTAAACAATCCTCAATTTAGCTGGACCTTTAATTTGACCATTTATTTTTGTAAACAGTGTCAAGAGAAGAGAAAGCTAACCCTGGAGGAACATTTATTTAGTTAAATCAACCATCTTATAGAGAAATCCAAAGGCCCATTGATTTCTTAAAACCGTGCTTTAGGTTAGACCTCATATGAATAACCCGCGCTGTAGGTTTTGAACAGAGGTGAGACGAATCATTTGCTTCAGACTGTATCTCCTTGGGGCGGAACGTTCTGTTAAAAGTATGGATGGAATAAAGAGATTTATCACCAACGTTTCGCAGTCATCATGTATTTACATCGATTTTCCTCATTAATTTTTTTTTAGGAAACTAATAAAAGTGAAGAGAACATTAACATTTCGAGGCTACGAACTACAAATTTCGGATCACACTTTGAACTTTTTCGATTCATATTTGGACAACTATGCTTATGAAGCAAGATTCAAATACATAGATATCATCCGGGATGGATTCCAAGATATCGACCACCAAATTACACACCAGATAAAGTAACTCTCAGTTTCACCGATTCCTATTTTTCTGTCTTTTTTGCATCTTCCCTACACAATTGTACAAAATGAAGCCGAGTAGATTTAAATATACAAATTATATCCAAGTAAAAATATGTGCAGCGCCGAAGTTTCAGAAATGAAGGTAATTATGTTGTTAAAGGGCAAATCCAATAGTGCAGGTAGCAACTACTTCCTCCATTGAAAAGTGTGGATTTGCCATTACAGGTGCAAACGTATCTCCGGACGTTAGCTTGTTCCCTCGATATAAGATTATACTCAGAGCCGTAATCCGTTGAGCATGTCACTGCCATTACCTTTTTATTCTGTCAACAAATAAAGGAATACACATTTGTTATGTTATCTATACTGGCAATCGCAAGGGTCTTTTTGTATGGATAAGCTTGAGAAATTTTTCCATAAACCAACAAAAATTTGTAGGCTTTTGAAAAGTCTAGAATGTTTGTTTATTCCAAATTTTTCACGAGAAAAATCATGAGATCACAGTTTATAATATATTTATAAGGAAAAGATGAGTTAGCCTTACGGAGGCAAAGCCCGTGAATAAAGAAAAATCCATTCAGACCCTTTGAATACGATTGTGCATTTGGTCGAGCGAACAGCGTTCAATCAAAACAAACATTTTCGAAATATTATCTATATCATTCGAAAAATGCATTTATCTCAAAAATAAAATAAAAAAAACTCTTTTAAGTACACTTAAGCGACAGGATGCTAAGCTAGGTGTGTGTTTTAACTAAAAATTTCTAATATAAGAAAGGCCAGGCACTAAATTACTCTTTTGAATTTCTCCACCTCACAAAAGCAATTGTGCAAGATCATTCACATCCTCCTGATTGAGCTTGATTCAGAAATATTAGGTTTAAGACCCTTAGTAATTGAAGTCGTACTCTCAGATTGTAAGAAATGTCGTAGGGGTAAAGACAGGTGATATTTAGAAATCCCTTTTATATCTGTTGATTTATTTATTCATATTTTTTAAATGTAAAGTATAGGTGTACTTACTGCTGGTTCATCAACATGTACAAGTATTCTATTGCTACCAGGGATCATATCTGCACTATTTGTTTCAAACTGACATTGACCAAAGTCTCCTGATCCTTTAGGACCTGCGGGACCCACAGCTCCCTGAGGGCCAACAGGTCCCTGGCTTCCGTTGTAGCCAGGAGGTCCGATAGGACCCGGCATCTTACTAACGTTCTTTACCTAAGAAGGGAAAACAACACATCAAATCGAAATCCACCCTTTTCCTTATTTTTTTTCTTAGTCAAAGATTCGTCAACAAATGGTAAATGTAAATTGTCGATGAATAAAGAGCCATGTTTATTATATACATACCGAGATTTACGCGCCAAAAAGCATCGAGACAAAAATAGTATCTTCGAGTTAGAGGAGCCATCTGATTGGTCATACGATTTTTTGTCACTGGTGAAAAACGACGTATCGACGCTCTGATTGGCTATATCATTATTTTCTTTAGTGAACAAAACCGTGTCGCTCGCTCACCGCTCCTCTTGGCTGACAAATAGCACATTTCCAAGAGCTTAGGCGCATTTTATTCAGGAAGATGGCTTGAAATCAGACTAACTGTTTTCAGAGCCTAGATTCATCAGTAAAAGAATTCGTAGACGGACAGGAAAATGAAAACAACAAGAAAAAGACCAAACACGATGCTGCTCTGTTCCACGAATTTCTTGTTTTGCAAGGCGAAACGAGACAAATGGATGCACTGACTCCTCGAGAGCTGAACCAGTTTCTCAGCGAGTTCCTTATAGCGGTTCGCACAAAGAAGACAACGAGGAATACAAGTCTAATTCCTTAAGGGCATTCTTCGCTAGCTTTGAGCGCCATGTAAAAAGAAAAGCAAAAAAAAGGTATGGACTTTGCCTTATGAAAGACGTCCAGTTCGAGCAAACTCGGAAAGCACTTCGGTCAAAGCAAAGGGACCTAAAACGGAGAGTCACGGGTTTTCATTCTGTATTTCAAATTTTGACCTTTCGTAGAACTATTTTGAGATATTTTCAGGATGTCTTATTTTATTCTAACTAGTTCTGCCTTTTATCGGCATTATTGCTTGATAATTTAAATGTAAAGTATTTTACAAGGAGGCCATTTCAGTGTAACTCTCGAACTGGGAAGCGGCTTAACCGTGCGTTGTTTTCCTTCGAAAGAATATAAGGGTATGTTGATCTTTGAGTTCTGCTCGCTTATGAATCCCGCCATGTATATAAAGAATAAGTTATTTCACGATTAGTTCGCTTGTACGATTTTTATCCACTCTTTGTGAATAAAAATCGTACGCGCTCAGTAACCGTGAAATAACCTATAAAAATACACATACATTTAAACCATTTAATTTATTCTTAAGAAATAATTGCTGTATAGAACCAAAAAAGAACTGCTTCGCTGGAAGTGTGGCGAACAATTCGTGCTACCAACCGGAGAAACTTGAAATCCCCTTGGTCGATAAAGCCACCGAAGCAATCGAATTAAGCAAAACTCATTTCTTTTTTATATTGTGACAATTGAAGATTTACGGTGCACTCATTTTTGTTATTTATTCTCTGTCGTCGATGTTGATCTCGGCAGAACACATGGTGCTTATTATGCAAAAAATCAGCATATGACTGGATCAAAAACCACTTCTCTATATTTAATTTGGTAGAGTATGGGATCTTTTAAGGGCAAGGTTCGTGGTTCGAATGTCCACGAAGAGTTCTTCCTTACTCCACGATTGGGAGAAATTGTTTATGACATCTTTCTGATCGTAGTAATGAATATCCTTCATTTGATTTATTGATTAATTCAATCTGATTGACACACTATGTATGTGGGGAAGGGGGCTGGGCCTGGCTCTTGTAGACCTAGCGGAGATTTTTGCATTTGTTATGGTCGTGTTTCTCCCTCTACTATAATAGCACTTCTAGTCTTTTTCGAGGTATGCTTAGTGATAAAGCTGCTTTTCATCGTTAATCCCTGAGTCGAGTGACCTTAGTCTTTAATGTTTTCTGAATCAACAATCTTAGAGTAATACTATGTGTAATAACCCTCACATGGAGTGGTCAGAGAGAGGTTCATTCAGTCTTAAATTCAAGTAACAAAGATAATGTACCTGTTCAGTCAAGTTGTCTTGCACTTTCTTTAGCTGTCCAACAATATTACCACGCGTTTCATTCAAAACCATGCGTATACTTTTAAGATCAATTTTGGTAGAGTTTCCTGCCAACCATAGCGCGGTGAAATACTTTTTGGACTCTTCTTTTATGTTTTCACGAGTAATGTTAAGCAATTCCTCGATTTGCTGAATCCTCTTAAGGTTTTGATCCTTTGGAAAATAAAAAAGAATGTTTATGGCAAAAAGAATCTTTCAGGCGCACATTTTTACTCTTACAAACAATATTAGTATTTTTACCTTTTTAAAAACTGGGAATACACTATGAAAAAAGGAAGATATTCATTACTAACCGTGACCTGCTTTGTGCTATTTGATTTGCTTTCCTCAATTTTTATTCTGGCTACAAGTTTCTCGTTTTCCTTTGTTACCTGAGGTTTGAGAAAAGAAAGGTTTCATATGAGTGAATAAATAAATAAACAAAGAAACAAATAAATACATGAATAACAAAAGTGGCTGTCATTGGGTGAAATTGTCTGTGTTCAGTCAACTGACTTGCTCACACAGCATGAGTAATGTCTTGGATCTGAGAATTGAGCAATCACGAATTAATGTAATCAGTATTGAACGCTTAAGCTAAAATCATAACCAAACTAGAAATTATCGGCTCCCTAAGTTACGCAGCAGTGACATACTTTGGAGATCTATGAGCATGAACTGGTTCTTGGCAACAATGGGTAGTGGCAACATTGGGCAAATAAGTAAATTAAGCTTATTAAGCAAATAGTTTTATGCTGAGTGGCTGATTTGCTGGCCTAAGGCGATGCCAAGGTAACTAAGTTTTTTTCTAATTTTTATTTTCTCTTTAAGTCTCGCTGAATGTTATGCTTAGAAAAAGTTGAAAAAGCAAGGTGTTTTAGCAAGATTAATAAGTAAGCTCAGAAACCCAATGGACTCCTGTAAGCTATGTTATATGATGGCCTATGACCTATCTTAAACCGTAGAACAAGCAACGAGAAAAAAGACACCTTTTCAGTCATGTTTTCATGCACTTTCTTTAACTTTGTCAAGAGAATCGTCTGCGTTGAGTTCACCAACATCCAAACTCTTAAAAGTTCTGTTAATGTGGAATTTTGAGCCAGTTCCAAAGCCGTGGATTGTTCTCGAGACTTATTCCTCGTATCTTCTCGAGTCTCATTCAGCATATCCGTCAAGTGCTGGATCAACTTGGAGTGGTGATCCTTTAGAATAAAATGTAATTTTTTGTTATGTGTTGCACACACTTGCACTCATGTTACCGACAGTTGCAATTGACGTGTGAAAAGTCAAAGCGTTCGCATTTGGTGACTTACCGAAATTTTTGTGATGTTGTTAGATTTTTTTTCCTCCATTTTAACTCTAAGCTCAAGTTTCCCGAAACTATTTGTTACCTAGATGAGGAAATGATATGTTTTTAAGTATCTATACAAGAACTTTGGTGTTCTAGCAAATTAGCGAAGTTGAACAGATGTATATTTTCAAAGGTAGAGAGGGAGGGCAGGATAAGCGCCTTACAACCAATGTAATCCCAAAATTTCCAACAGAGGGACTCACTAGGAAAATGGGGAAATCTCTCTTTATGATTATGATTTGATCAAATGAAGGCATTCATCATATACATATTGCAAGCGGATATGCTTACGTTTTTCCCAAGTGATTCCAATGAAGAAGATAAATAGTCACCACGGGCAATTGTTTTATTCAGCTTGTGTGAAACAACTTTAATTTCACTGTTGACCTATCAATTCAAAATATCAATTTATTCAAGCCATCAAAATATTTTAAATTCAATTAAAATTGGGCTGGAGGATGTATTAAATTGTAGTTGCCTTAGACATGCGGGTTTGGCAACTCATACAAGAAGTCAAATCTGGCGAAAACCAAGATGTTCAGTCAGAAAAAACTTGATTTGGGTAGATTTATCAATTATTCATTTCGGCCCTGAATGGAACACACTTGCTCCGAGGGTAGAGGGTAAAGAGGAATTCTTCCGGCTGTCTCCAAGAAAAACCACAACCACAACAACGATTTATTGGGTTACTACCTTATTTTCGAAATCTTGCAGAGATGAGTTCATTTTATTCAGCAAAATTCCTTCTGTCTGCTTTACATCTTGCCGAATACGTTTAAACTCCTGATCGACCTGAAAGAAAATGACTTTCTCAGGAACAAAGCTTGCACAATACTTTCATATCTGCTCTGAATATTTTAGTCCTTACAATTTACAATCTTAGATCGCACTTTGTTAATCATCTCAACGGGTGAACGTTCTCTGATCACTACAGATATTCAGTTGGCTTCATGTTCTAGCTAGAAGTCATGCTGGCTCTGAGTCGTTGCTATAAATGATGATTGCAGAGGTTCATATAATGATAAAGTACATTTTTGTTTCACATAATCGTTGAAAATAACTTTGAATCATTAAGATACTTTTTTTATTATTTATTATTGTTTTTTATGACCATTAGGCGCACAAGGTACTTTGAACTGTTATAGGCGAAGCTGTGTTTTAAAGAATGTGTTACATTCTAGGTTCAGTAACGGCAAAGTTGTATGTGTTACCTTCTTGGTCAAATTTTCTTTTTCTTGTTTTGTAGTATTAACCACAGTCCAAACTTGTTTAAACTCCATCATATTAGTTGTTGTAGAGGAATTTAAATCTTCCAACACAGCAGCGTGTCCAACAGTTTGAGTTTGAATAGAGTCCAGGCGCTTTGTAAGATGTTTAATACTGTTATTCTAACGTCAGGAGGTAAAAAACAGCTCTGCATGAGACACTTAGATAGTTGATATTTTAATGGGACACTTGCCAAATCACCATGTTAAAAGGAAATAAGGTTCTAAGTGTCTACTAGATATACATATATGCTGACGCAGTAAGCATGGACTCTGACTATTTATTTTATATATGCATCACTATTAGCAAATAACATAAAACAGAAAAACTGAAAAGAAAACAAAACGAACAACGACAACAAAAGTAAGAAAAGACAAATGACCGCAACGGCAGAGTGCCGTGGTCGAACATTTTTCAGTACTTGGTTAAGGTCCACATATTTCACTCGCTAGCTCTTTTACCTTGCACCCTAAATTTCTTATTTCTTTAATTTTTGATTACCTGAGAGGAGACTTCCTCGTGTAGTTTGGTAGCATTGTGTCCCAACAGCATCTTCTCCAAGGTTTGAATTCTCTGCAGAAACTGTAAAGTAATATTAAACATTATGACTCTGCAGTCTAATGTAGTTTACATGTATTATATCTAACATGAACTTTTTTTTTCCTACCTCAGATCGCTGTCCTTTATTTTCGTCTGCCATCTTCGCCTTTGGAAATGAACAGCAAGTACATCAGACTGATTTCATTGCAATTGGCTAAAAAAGGGATTTTTTCAGGTTTTGGAACCCATCCACTACACCTACTACAGCTATAGCTATGTAGATCATTGTCAGACGACAAAAAACTCTGAAAATGGCCCCTGCATTAAATGAATTGGAGGTGAGGTAAGATTTGTTTTTCCTGAATTACGAGTTACTTTCTTATCCGAGACGATAGGGCATTTAAACGGTCTAAACGACCTACTTGTGCACACGAACTCGAGTCTATAACCATTGTGGTGAGATTTTCAATCGAGATTCGGATATAACGTGTGACTGTGTTGGCTAATCGTAACCAGCATAAATATACACTCAGCTATTCAGGAACTAATCTGAATTTCACTGCGCCCTTGTTAAATATTCATTCTCGTTGTGATCACTACACTTACTACTTTGACGACACGCAATTGTAAAGCGCTTAACTTCAAAAATGGTATTACACTCGATTTCGTAACTCTTGCCCACGGTTAATTGCATGGTATAATAATATTATGGTCAATATTAGCGAGAAAAATGCTTTAGTATAGAACCCAACTATTACCATCTTTAATGAAAATATCAATGTATAAAGGCATCACCATTTGCTCGTTAAGCGAAGATATATTTGTAGATAACTTCTCCGACTGTTCATCATCTGCCTCCATGGCGCTTTTTTTGCCAAGCTCTAAATGGTAAGAAAGTACAGCGAGAAAATCAGGCAGTTACTTCTAAAAGATGGCGAATTTTTTCTCTTTAATATTTTATAATCAGCTGTCTTGACAGAAAAAATAATTTAATTGTTCTTAACCATTTTAACCAAAGCCAATAAGCGCATATAATACAATAGATAGATGAAAAAAAAAAAGTACAATAAGATTATGAAAAATATTAAATTTAAGAACTCTTCAAATTAGAACACGTTAACAGAAGTGGTTTTATTCTTTGGGCCCTCCAAATTAATTTGCTTTGTGAAGTCACCTCTTTCTTGTCAATCGTCAATACTTTTTGCATGCAGACGGGTTTGAATAAATGTATGGAATTGTAACTGGGCCAATTAGAGTTAAACCGACTATTTACCACCGTAACTTTAGGGCCTCGATCAGTCTTTGGATATGTTTGACCTCATGTCCATAAGCACTTTTCCATGGACAAGCCCATCTGGTGTTTTATGATTATTCATTCTTATCTTTAACAACTAGACCGACTGAAAATCGCAATCTAATGTTTTGCCTACTACTAAATAATGGGTATTCATTTGCTCTACAGTATTTTTAAATGACCTCAGGAATATTAGTTTCCAGTGACAAATTATTTTCGGCGATTATCTTTCTTTTGTCCTCTACAGTTTTGCAGAATTCAATTTGATCCAAATCGACTTTGCAACAAGTCGTTGAGACCTTAAGGGGAGCAAACGGTTTTAAAACCAGCCGTTATGTGGTTTACAACGACGGAAGATTTAAATAACTTCTGTTTGAAAAGTTCAGAAGGTAGTCTACAGTCGGTCATTTTTGGCAATATGCCCAGGACTACATCCTTTTTTCATTATAATTCTGATGTGATGACCACATTTTTTAATGGACGATGACACCAAAGCATTAGAATTAAAAAAATAAAATAAAAAACTTCAGGATTAATTGTGTCCTAGAACCTTCCATATTGCTTACAAATCTTTCGAACCGGTCAGATCACCTTTATCTTAAAATCGCAATTAAATATCAATTCCAATGTTTATTCACCGACACTTACCCCATATAAGAGTTTATCATACAAATACACCTGCGATGTCTCATTGACTTAAACTGTTTAGATTTTAAACATCTTCTAGCTTTGCGCTCCCACTGACGGAAAGAGTGCCCCAAGGGTCAGAATAACTCAGAAACTTAACACCGATTCCTGTTCAAGAAAGGTCACAAGTTGAGTCGTCAAGGCATGAGGGAAACGAATTCTCAAGGAGATTGATTTTACCCAGAGGCTAAATATCTGTCTTCTAGCTTCCTTTAATTTCACGTTCTGCAATTACAAATATTTCACGTGATACAATAATGAGGGAAAAATGTGATTTGACGTGTTTTGAACATGATTCATGAGGTTTATTTAGCCACTGTGGTCTAATGGTTAACATGGAAAGGTACGCAACTGGGAATCTTTATCATGCATTTACTGTTCATTGACGGTTAGGCAATGGTAACATTAAGCGATTTTTCTCAAACTGCTGTTGAATAAACGAAAACTGCCTCTTTGTCCTTGGACCTAAACAAGTGATTCCATACACTCGCAATTGATATCCCTTGTAGAGATAACAACGCAGTGAATTATATCCCCATTTTTACAGACGCTACCTCTAAGGAGATTTATTTTAAGCCTCTAGTTGTACCTGGCACCTCGAGATACCCTCATAAGGATTGCTATTATTTGTTTTCAATCAAGACAAAAAAACAAGCAATTGCCGAAAGGGTGCAAGTACATTCACATGGTTAACTCTGATTAAGTTGATCGAGGCAGATGATTACTTGCCATCAAGATAAACTAGGCTGATGGAATCTAAATGCAAACGCCGCTAGGAAAGCGGTCACTGGACCTGTTAACCTGTATAAAAATCCCTTTATTATAAACTTGCCAAAGATCTCATCCTATATGACTACACTTCACCCATACTTAACTCTGGCTTTCTTAAATTGAGCGCAGGGATTTAATTTTATTTCTTCGCTAAAATCCTCTAATCCCGGACACCCCTGAGTGCTTTGTGCGGCTTTCAAGAAATAGTCCATAGTTCAAGAAAGTGAGAGATGTTCCCTGAGCTGTTTCCATTGCCGCAAGGGAGTAGATAGGGCACCGGAACATTTCAAGAGTGGTGCTGCGTTTTACATTATGTTGCGATATTCTATACTTTCATTGGTTATCAAACTAATAGCAAGGAAATAAAAAAATAAAGTGCAGAGTAAATTAAACACATACAGAGGTAATTTTGCTGCTGTGGGCGTTTACAAAACCGAAAATTTCGCTGAAGCTTTGTGTTTATCGCGGATAGGCCTACTTCGTTGGTTGGAAATCAGAGGAAAAAATAAAGTGCAGTGCACAGTAAACGCATGCAGGTATTTTTGCGGCTGTGGGCGTTTATAGAACTGAAAATTTCACTGAAGCTTTGTGATTATCATGGTTAGCCCTACTTCGTTGGTTACAGTTATTATCTGTGTCGGAAATGCCTTGCCCCTTTTTTTGCGTGTCTGAGATACTAGTGCAATTCAAAAGGTATGTTCAGTGTTAGAGCTGAACAGTGGTGGCAACTTCCGTTATTTTGTCTCAAATCAAAGAGGATGTCCTGTCTGCATCTGTGGTTTCCGAGTTCAAAGTGAGGGGGGGAAACCTTTCTTAGTTACGCGGAAACTTTAATACAGGGTGAAAAGTAAGCTAGAAAAGGTTTACCAAAAAATTCTCGCTTGACAGCATTATTCATTTGAATCATTTTGATACCCAATTAAGAAATTCAAAAAGTTACTGCTGCAACTTACCTTCATTGTCGCCGCAAGAACATCTTCCTGCCTCAATCGAGCCAGAGAGGATGAGAAGGGTCAAAATGAGAGACAAACATGATGTGAAACACACTAATCCTAACAGGACACTGACTGGTTTACTAGGCGTGTTTCTTTGGACAAGACTCTCTGTCTTCGTGCCTTTTACGTCCCATTCGGTTTGCCGTACCAAGTTTATGTTCTCTCGTTTAGTTACCCGGCGAGGAACGGTGTTATTTTGTGGTGCTTCCATCACAGTCGGCACCATGTCCTCTTCTGTAGCAGAATCTAACGGATCGTAATGTGGTTGTTTGTAGGTTGGATTTACGATCAAATTTCTTGGGAAGGATTCTCTTCGATGGGAGATCGCCGAGTTAGGTCGATGTGGAATTTTTGTCTCTTCAACAGTCCAAGCTCTGCTGGCAGGGTGGACTCTGCCGGGGCGTATATACCTTGCCATCAGCAGAATGTAACTTTTAACTAAACAACCTTTCCTCAAAAATATACTTTGGACGGAGAAGGTTGCGTAGCGATGTTTTTGTGGAACACGATTCCTTTTGCCTAGTCTTCGGGAATATTTTCGCGAGCGCGGCAAAACACCCTTAAGCGAACCGCGCGAGGATAATTAATCGCTGACCCAAGTACCTTTCCATCGTCAAAGAGATAACTTATCATGACATCCCGACATTCTAAAAATGGCACCAGGTAAAAGGATTGAATTTGACAAGCTTCTCAATTGTCGCCAGCGCAGGATGAGCGGTATCAAGTAGCATGCAAGATATTTACTGAAGAATTTAGTGGGAGGTCTATTTCCAATGTGACGTGTTGACTCGTAAGCGGCATGTCTCTTAGAGTGAATGGATTTTCAAACGGCTCATGCTGTTTATTTTAACCACAATAACAACTATTACTATTTGCCCACTTGGTCAAACTTTAAACACCGGAAACACGTATCAGAATTTTGATGCATGATGAGACTTTCAGCGTTTTCGTGACGACGTGGAAAGAGCAAATTCTTAAGCGGAGTTTATCACGCACCACTTCTTGACACGTATGCAGGTGGACAAAGACCTTGTCAAGAGCGTTTTTACTTACTGACTTGACAAAGGTTTACCAAACATAAGCAAGGGGTACCCCTCTTTTAAACCTCATTAAAGGACAAACTCAGTCTGAAAAAATCGCCTTTTTAATAGCTAGACCCAGTTATCAGACCTCCCGTATCGTGTTAAATCGAACTGTAACTGAAAAGGCAAGGGAAACTTCATCAAAAGCCATGAACTGAATAATGATTTTCATCCTATTTAAACAGTTTCTTTAGCAATATGCAATGAGCTTTATATGTAGTGTTTATAATCCTGATAAATTATCCACTGTTTGTCTTACGGATTAAGCTACAGGGAGACTAGCCGTATGACTATAAGCTACTGCGTGCCGAAAGAGCCTTCTTACGACTTGAACTAATTGCTATGTTGCACTTGAAAAATCGTTTACGTCAAAATATCGTGTGCTTTTCCTAATATTTATTTTAAAAAGCTCTAAACCGATACTTTTTTATTTTGTAATCAAAGCGGAAGATCCGTTACAGAAACTTAGTACTTTAGTCGGTATACTTTGATGAATTGACTGATTTGATACCTTGAAATCAAAGGGAGGCTTTCCCACTGTATAAGCAGCTTGGTATAAAGGGTTTACGTGCCCCTTCTTACACTAAATAAGTGCTTAGACATTCCTGCGTTTATAGGCAACATGAATGTTTATTCAAGCTCTCAGCCTTAGCGGCATGTGTGTATGACGCATTAGCAACAAGAATGGCTACGCAAAGATCAAGTACGGAAAGAGGTTCTTCGTTACGCAATGAAGAACATTTGAAGGGTTTGAACGGGAATTTGATGATCGAATTTGGGGATAACAGTTATGGGCTAATGACTAAATATAGATAATTTTTCAAAGACAATTTTTCTTCTGCATCAGTTAGGATGGACCCAGCTATCCAAAGCTTGCTTGACCTGTATATATGAAGGCCAAATGCTCCAAACGTTATTTTTCCAAATCCCCTTCAATCAAGTTTCACTTAGTCAATGTCTTCTTACTTTACGTGGCTTTCACGGAAATTTAAAACACACCTTGGTTTATCTGCACCCTGGAGGAACAGGAAAGAGTTTCACATCTTCTTGTGAATTTCATTTCGGGAAGGAGGTCATATAATCCATTTGATTTTTCCCAGAGTCGAATGCCAACCAGACATTTTTGTTCGGAAACTTTTGGACGGCGTTATCATGAATAGAGTCAGCTGAACTAAGCTTATTTTACCTATAGACACCAAGGGCAAATGCTGGAGAGGTAATTTTTTCCAAATCCGCCTCAATCACGAATCGCTTTGTCAATGTCTTCTTTTTTTTTACGCGCCTTTATTGCATTGGCATTCTAGGACAGCTTGTTTTAGCTGCTTCTCGTATTAAGCGAAGGGAATAGCACGTGCCATTTCAGAGTCATGTTGAAATGTTATTTCTTGATTGTAACTGACTCAGTTGAGTATTTGGAATACTGGGCTTGAGTGCCCTCATGACAGAATGCCACGTCATTGTTTTTCAACTTTGCGTAGGTAGCCTAATTCTTCTCTGTGTGTTTTCTCTTGTCCAAGTGTACACTGACAAAAATGCGTTTTTTAGTTGGTAAGAGATCTGTCTAAATTCCAAATTCAGACGTGATTTACCACACGTTTTGCAACGCATTTTTCATGAAATCAGTTTAGACTTGAACGTGAATTACAATATATTGATATACAGTTTTCTGTGTTCCTTTCTGTTTTCTCAGTTTAAGGATCAGTTATGACATTAGATATAGCTAAATCCATTTTTTTTTTCATTTGAGATAGAGCTCATATAGAAGATTTTAGTTTTTTTTTTTTTCTTATGTAATTTCATTCTGAAGAAACCTTGAAAGAGACGGGGAAAAGTCAAATTGAAATTACGCACTCTTCTAAGTTAATTGTACTACCAAAAACACGATAATGACGCGTGAAAATAGTCGCTCTTGCCTTAAAACTAGAGAGGAGATCCAACAGCAGGTCAGGCTACAACTTTCGGATACCAAGATTCGAAAATTATACGCCCAACAGCAAAGAGGACATCAGCAAGAAATACAAACTCAGATTTTACCAACTTAAACTTTCTCAGATAACAGGCGAACGCGTCAATACATCGAGCAAAATCAAAGGAGAAGAATCGCTGTGACACCAAGCAACTATGGAATCCGAAGGAAATTTAAAATGGCAGCAGCATGTTTCAGCTATGACCAAACGAATTTCAAACCAATTAAGTCTTAAGCATTCACTACAGCTGTAAGTTTAGGTTTGGAAAAATTACCATTCTCGACGTTTGTTGCTCAAATGTGGAAGTATCTTCTTTCTTTGTTTATATTTTGCCGAACATTCTTTCTCGAGCACAAATTCGCATTTTTCGCTATCTGCTTATGATAAGTCTATGGAAAAGTTTGTTCAGCTGAAGAGGAAAATTTTTAGAGTAATGCGACTGACCTGTAGGCCTACGAATTCCGAAATAGTGTCAAAGAGTTAAAATTACCGAAATCCCTGTGTGATTCGTGTTATGAAGACAGAAAAAAAATATCATTCCACGCTAATTTCGTGATCTCAGACAGATTCCTAGAACAAAAAGGATTGCATGTTACGAAATCGCCTTTTTGCTTTAAAAAAAATTGTAGTAAATGAGCACGAAAAATTTTTCGGATTTGACCCATTAATTCCTGAGTTCTTAACTTTCTAGGACACTTCTTTGAGATTAATAAGGTGTGAGAGGATTCGCGACGTCGCATGAAGGCCCTAATTGCATAAAGCGTAGGTGTCCATATCGACCATATGCTTTGACTGAATAAAAGTTTGTACAGAGAATTGTTTAAAATATAGAAAATTTCCTCAAAATGACGAAATTTATGAAATAATTAATAATTCCAAACACTAGACTGAATGTAATAAACTTGAGCCACACATGTCTATAAAAACTATGCCATACAAATGTACCTGATGATAGTAACTATGATTGTAATTTTCTGATTAAAGTATAACACCAATTCATATAAAACTTAGCTCAACTGAGTACGTGTCTACAATTGTTATTTAGATGAAAAATCAAAAGGGTGGCCGATTATGGTGTTATACATTCGAGACTAGCTTTCACAGATTTGGTCTCTGTACCGACCGATGTCGCCAACTAAAGAAGATTATTTTTGACATTTTGACTTTTCAAAAAAAGTCTTCCTCGCCGTTCTATTAGATCGTTTTTCCTTGTGTGCTCAAATTTCGTAGTCCTTTTTTTTTATAATGGGAATTCCGATGTTTGTTTCAGAAGTCGAATAAATGTTTTTCACAAATGTGTTCACAGCATGGTAGAGAAATCAGAGATGGCGAAACGACCACGATAAAAAGAAAAAAAAATCCTTGCGGGCGTAGCGTTTCATATGGGGTACGTTTGTGGTTGCTTCTCGTTCATCTTTTGAAGGAGTTAAACCTGGTTTCTCCAGCTATTTACTCCTTTCGTCAATCCACACATGTCCATAGCTAACACTGTGTATATCCCAGTTTTATCTGGAATCTTTGCAGAAGGAGAACTGCTCCTCTATATACTATTGTCAAACTTTTTGTTTTCTTCCACGCAGTCTGACTGTGTTTACAAATGACGGTTTTTGAGTCGAATTGGAGGGGTGGACAATGGACCATGCAAAAATTACAAGCAGAAAAGCAACAAAAATGAGCAAGAAGTATAACTATATTATATAAGATGCATTCAGCGTCAAACTCCAGAATATAATTACCTATTCATCCCCTTCGATTTTCGCAACTCAGCCAGTTATGCCATTATTGCTCAATAGTTAACTCGGACTCCTCAAAAATGCCGTAAATGAGACAAGTTACGAAATTTTATCCACGAAAGTTAATATATTGAGTTTATTCAAAGAATTCCAGGTACTGAAATCCTATCTCAATTGCTTTGTAAAGTCTTGGATGGATTAAAAAATATATAAATTTAAGATGGCGACGATACGATGGCACCGGCATTTTCATTTTTTCCGAAGCTGTCTCTAAAAATATGTTGAAGTGGGATGAGAGGATAATTTCATGGTATTTTGATTTAAATAGCCAAAAACGCATATATTCGTCTATTTTATGACCCATTTTATTAACTCAGTCAAGAAAATAATTTGTGATATTTTGACTTTTGATCGCTTTTCCTCATGCGCACAAAGTCCATTAACAAATACTTTTTTCCTCGCGATGGGCATTTCGATCATTTTCCAGAAGTTAAATTTAATGTTTTTTAAATGAGTTCACAGCATCATTGATAATAGATAGAGCAAGAATGGCGCAAAGATAAAATTACTCGCGGACCTGTTTTTTTTTTGGTGTTTTTTTTTTCTACCGTTACTTACCCCTACGAGGTCTTAGAAAATTATATTCATATGTTCCAGTTTTACTTAGATTAGAGTAGAAATTGATGAAAACTTTAGTAAAAAGTCAGTATCTTTTCATCTACTATGAATTCAGCATGTCGACTGCTCGAGATCACTACGTAACTGTTAGCTTCTCGTGTTCACAAATATTACGGTCTAGATAAACTAGGAATAAAAGGGTATAATGAGTCTTAAGTCTGCGGAAATTTCATTGCATTCGCAGCTATCTCTGAAAATATCGTAATAAGAAGGGGAAAGCTTGTAATGTAAACTTATGCCACTTTTCTTTTTTATAAACAAATATCTTTCATGTATCATACAATTAGGACGCGATCACGTGATTCTGGTAGCTGATGCAGTTTTATGACCCTGGAGAGGTAAATACGTTAGGGCAGAAAATCGAAAAATGTTCACATGAAAAGCTGCTCATACTGCGCATTGAGGGCTCGTAGAAATTCATTTCACAATATTCTTTAATTCAGTTGTATGCACTGGCCACAGACTTAATTTCAACTGGAAAACAAACCAAACTGATCTAAAAGTATGGCAAGTGATTCACGAAAGGCAATGAAAAATTTTTGAAACAAATTGGGTAAAGAGCTACGTGCCCTTTTTCGAACAAAATTAAATCCTAGATACGCAATCATTCTGAGCGAAACAATAAAAGCCCTCATGACTTGTCATTTACTCAGCATTGTGTTAGTATAGTGCATTATCAAGGTTACTGAGAGCCAGATTAGTCGCTTTATATTTTACATTGCAAATTGGAAAGAGTTTTTGCGGGGTTCCTGATAACATCTTTACATAGTCCAGTAACTTCTGTGGGCTTGACTCTGAGATCACGCATAGCGAAGAGTAATTTTTAAGCTTCTTAAACAATTTATGGTCGAAATCTGTTATTATAGACAAATTAATTAAGATTTTTGGGTTGCCCCGCCGAAGAGGTTGTGCTCTAATCTCTTCAATAATTATCGCTTAAATGTTCTCAGTCATCTAAGCCCTGAAATATCGTCATGATTACGGTGATTTGCTTCATAAAAAAATATAGGGTTGCTTTGGATAGGAGTCCAGACAAGCTTTTCAGTTTCGTCTTCTCAAGAGATTATCCTTCAATTGACTTGTTCATGCTCGTTTTAATTACAATGGTTCATTTATTGCAGAAAGTGGAAATTTCTGCTGTTTCAGGTTTTGTGGACTCATTTGCGTTGTAGTGGCATTTATGGACCAAAATACCAAACAAGTTTGAATCCCGAAATATACACTTTCCGAAAGCTTTCAATGAATCGAGTATTTGTTTAAATTATTACCTTGATCAGGTTCCGTATTACAGGACATTAGTGAATGGTAAGGTATATTTGCTATGGTGCAGGAAATACATGAGAAGTTTTTCAAATAATTAAAGCCTATTCGAGATTCTCGTCCGTTACACAAGAAATTTGAATGCCTCCAAAGTAATTTAACTTTCCACTCATTTATAATCAGTCATCATAATTTTTGATAGTTAACATAGTTACGCGTGTGCTTATCGCAACTGAAGAATTCCAAAGCAAGAATTCAAACTATTTCTGGAAGTTTTAGGTTGAAATTTTTGTACACAAACAAATTTCCACTACGTGCTACGATGTTGATTAAACTTTCGAGTTTACGTGGGTGTGAGATAAGCGGTGTATAGTAGAAATATCACACGCGGACATGATAGTTCAAATGTTTATCAAACAATGTTTGATTGAATTTTACAGACTAATCTGACGTAAACGTGACTGTTCAGATGTTTGTCAAACATTGTTTTATTGAGTTTTACAGACTAATTTGACGTAAACGAGACGGTTGAAATGTTTGTCAAACATTGTGTTATTGAGTTTTACAGATTGATCTGACGTAAACGTGACTGTTTCAATTTTTGGCAAAGCATTATTTCATGGAATTAGACACACTGGTCTGAAAGCGTAAAACTTTACAGGATCAGAAGCTGTTTCTGTGTCTTATTCTTTTCTTATTCCATTGTTCATTTACTACTTGTGTTAATCATTTTTATCTAAAATCCTTTCCTGTGTCTGAAAACCCGGTAACTACGCCAGTAATCATGCTGCTTATGCATCCCCTACTAAAGAGAACGACATAAATATTTCCGGCTTGCTCCACCAAACAAATATATTAGTTTGACGTTTCATAATAAAGTAATTGACGAAATAAATAAACGTGCTGTTCGCCATGTCTCGAGTTTGGGACAAAGGAAACTTTGACTCTCCCACGAGGGAATGAGCCTTAACTACAGGTCCCGCGCTCCATCATTACTGCGTAGAAGTATCACACGTCGACCTCCCTATCTTTTCTGTATATAGGAAGTTTGTCACCAGGAACTTAGTTAGCCTAGCCTACCACAAGTCTCCAGTAGCTCAGTGGTACAGCTTCCAAAGTCCTAATCGAAAGCTATAGTCGTCGTTTGGAATCGTATCGGAGCATTTGGAGTTACTCTTCTTAAAGTATGTCAGTGTCATTCACTGAGTAACATCATCTTTCAAGAATTCAATCTTTCATTCTTCCAATAACTAGCGGAAAATTCACAATCATCTTTCACGTTATGATTTTATAACTGATGTTATTTTATTTGATTTGAATTTAAAAAGGGACAGTAAACGCCCAAAATATGACTTTATCCAGTTTATGTCGCTTTATGCCAAACGAATTCGGTGAAAAAGAGCGTTATTGTGGCTGCTATTCCGAAATCTGCAGACATTCGCAGACTCAAAAAAGCCATGGTAAAGAACCTTACTGTAACAGATAATGATCGCTTCCGGGAAAATCAAAACAATACTCCAAAATCTCAGTATCATGGGGTGTGGTTTATGCCCTCTCAGTGTCTCACCCTTAGCAGTTCACCCTTCGCATCCCCTGTGCTGTCGATATTAGAGTATCAGTATTGTTTACAAGGACACAGAGACACGGATTGATTTAATTAAAATATGTTCAATTTGAGAAATGAACAAATAATTAATAAAAGTTTTTAACAATTTGGTTACAGTTTTCAATTATTTAATTTTTTTAGCAATTAGTTACAGCACAGATTTTCGATATGCCTTCTGCACTCCAACTTCTATCCAGAATTAAGGTTGTAATTATAGCCAGTTTAAATTGTAGAAAAATTAAAGAATTTCTGAATAGACAGCTCAACCTCTGCAAAAACAGTAGGCAGTCGAAGGTCTCAGTTTGTGGTACATCGCCTTTACCGTCTGTAATTGAAAACCCTAATGTTCCTGTTTTTGAAACTGATCATAAATATATCCATCTAACCAATCAAGTACCAATATTTTCATCATTCAAAGGTTCTGGCAGTTGTCTGTTCTTTGTTTACTCCTTTATTTAACAAAAGTTCTCGTGTTTTCGTCGTCTGTTTTTTTGCTTTCTTCTTTTCGGAACTGGTAAAGCATTCTTTGATCTGTACGCCGACTGACGTTGTTAATAGTGGAAAGTTACCTTGACATTTGACTTCTCTAGAAAAGTCAAAATTGGTAGTGTTCCAGGACATCCGTTTTTCATTTTTTCACTCAGATCATTTCTTCCCTCGTAAACATGTCATTCATCTTACAACATGTTAACATCTTTTCAAGATGTTCGTAGTTTCAAACAGCTGGTGCCTCATCAACGATTATTACATACCTTTTATGCGCCATACTTTGTAGTGATATATCATATATGCCGGTAATCTGCCGCGCGAGTAAATGGACGGAAATTACGGTATTTATTTATTACTCCAAGGTGTTTCGACGAGTGCAGCTAAGGAGGCCAAAATTTTCTCAACACTTTCAATTAAAAACAAAGCGTTCGTTTTCGATCAAGAAGTTTGTGTCCTCTTGTTTCATTTTGTTTCTGATACAATTTTTGGCCAAATTCGAAGATATCTCTGAAGATATCTTGCTGAATTACTTACTCGTGGTGGTTGTACTAACGAATACTTATTTCTTCTTGGCTTAAGTCTTAAAGTCAAGCTCATGTCATTGATATTTAAATGCGGGATCTTCCAAATGGGTGCTGTTGTTAAAAAAAACCTGTTTTCCCTCATAAGCTCGGATACACAATTTTACTGATGACAATTGTGGTTGGTTGTGCGTCATGCCAATGTTGTGACTAAGAACTCTGACCTCATTCTCGTTTTATTAAATTAGAGATGATAACTCCATTGGTGATGGGTGCTGTTATTTCGCTCTGACCAAAGGCTAACGTACGAAACGTCAACTTTGAAACTCTTTATGGTGGCCAATTTACGTTATCAACTCAGCTGATAATACTAAATTACCCAGTTATTCTCTCCTACCGACTCAGCACCACAGTTTCTCTAAAAACTTACTCCCTTTATGCGGCTGCTATGAAGAGGCCTGATTTCCCTCATTAGCTCGGAAAAATACTTCTACCGGTGACCTTTGTGGCTGGTTGTGCGTCATACCCGGCAATGTTGTGACCAAGAACTCTGACCCCTCGTTTTTTCATTTCCTTTTCCAAATTCAACAGGTGACCTTTGTGGTTGGGTATGCGTCATACAAATGTTGCGTTCATGAGCTCTCACTCGTCAATGTATCATTTCCGTTCTATGACTGTTAGGGAAAGCAATTCTGCTGGTGAACCTTGTGGTTGATTTGCGTCATACCAATATTGTCGTCAGGAGCTCTAACTTCTCTTTACATCATTTGCGGTTTATGGAGTTTGGAATGAGAAGGCAAAATATATGTGTCGGGAAGAAGAAATAGCACTTAGCCCTCTGCATGGCCTTTACGTAAACGCCCAAGGTTAACTCAAAGTAAGATTTTGAACATAGATCTATTGCTTTGTATGTATGCCTTATATTTACATTTTCTCAGTTAATTGTAATTAACTATTATTTCTTGCTTTTAAAAATTAAACTTTAAGAACGTTAGCATATATTATTTTAATTGCGCATAGATTTAGCTTAGTAACATGCAACTCCTTAGTGTAATTTGATTGAATTTTTGGTTGCTAAGAGTATAATACGAGAGGTCTTCAATTGGCACCTGTCTTCCGCTGGTGCTAGATCCCTTAGACACTGAAATACAGCTACAGTTGTCATTATTATGATCACTATTATTAGTAGTAATAATAGTAGTTATATTAGACGTAGTATTAGTATCAGTACTAGCACTAGCACTAGTATTAGTATTTGTATTAGTGTTAATATTAGTATTAGTATTATAATTATTATTATTATAAAAAGCAAGCTTCTTACACTTAGCTTATCAACAGCCGTTTGTGTATACGCATATGCGACAGATATAACACCAGATCCAAATTACCTCAAAGACAAAAATTGAATAAATATGTAAATTATTGAATAAAAAAAAGAGAAATGAATGAATGAAATGAGTAGGGAGGGATTAATGACTAACGGAGTGAGTAAATGGTAAGAAAATCTTGCTATCTTAGATTCTCAGTGAATTTAAATGTCGTCGTTGTTATTCTTTTATTTCTTTTAATATATCATTTCAGACAAGTATTTATTGAAAAAAATTCATTTTCCTTTTCATCTATTTGTTAACCGACTTTGAAACAAACAAACAAACAACAGAAATTAAAACGATGAAGACAAAAACAAGGTTAATTTGGATCATCGTAAACTATTAATGGTCCCTTTACTAAACTCTGGTGCCCGATAATCAACCCTCGCTTATTGTCCGCAGGGGTAACTGGAGATAGTTTCAGCCTGGGACAATTTCAGATACATTGAAGCAAAATTAATTAAAATAAGATTAAAAAAACTAAATCCGATTATCCTGTAAAGAGGGGACTTAAGACGATTACCTCAGTTCAATAAAAAGTCACAATGAGATTAAAATCTTTACAAAGAATATTTCAAATGTTTTGAATGGTAAACCCATGACAAACGAGCCTTTGAAGGTTAAATTGAATTTCGACTTATAAAAATTGCAAGAAGATTGATATGGAAGGGACTATTTTAACTAATTTATGGGTTCCAGCTGGGTTTAAATCTACAATTATCTATAATTTTTAAGACCAGCGAGCATTAAAGTGGAGAACGAAGAAATTTATTATTTGTTCGGGATTATCTACAAACTGAATGTACACCAGACAGACTCCTTTCATTTAAATGATAGACTGCAATTTCTATCGATTTATTGATAATAATCCAAGAGGGAAGTTTGAGCCGGCGGCGAGTGATTTACAAACTTTTCTCGTGTTCTTCCAACACCCCGCGTGTGCTATTACGCCGGTAAACTTAGTAGAAAGTGCAGTCTTCTGCTTTTGCAATTGTAAAGTAAAATAAAATTTTCTGTTGGACTACCGGTGCAATGACGATAGATCTTTTTTGACCAAACTGGGCGCTCGTTATAAGGGTTATTTTATTTACGATAACACGGCTTTCTTTTACTAATGCTACGATTCCAGAAACGGCGCGCCTCTGCGCACGGATTAATTAATCCAAGTGTGACTGTTTGCTGGATTCCATATCAATATGTTTATCGAATCTCCATCAAATGTTCGTTACATCTGATGTTTCATTTTAATTTTATTGCTGATAAGTTATAATGTAACTTTTAGTTTCGGCTATTTTGGTATCGGTATCATGGTTCAGATTTCTTTCCCAGGGATAGCACCAGGGATACACCCCTGCCGAAAGGAGAAGGCCTTATGTCATGCCTTGAAGAGTATAAATCGATTTTTATTAGACTGACCTTTTTTTACTTTCCTTAGCTTTACACGATCCTACGTATTAAGATTTGCGCACCTGTCTTTCCAACTGTCATTTCCTGCTCGTTTGTGTCTCACTCGGTCACTCGGCCACCTCATAGCGAGGATGAGGTGGCCGAGTGGTTAAGGCCTTGGACTGTTAATCCAATGAGCTCTGCACGCGTGGGTTCGAATCCTTTTTTTATTTATTTATTTTTTATTATTTCATAGCAGTCAAATTATCATGGGGATAGTCTGAAACGTGGCATCTATTTTGGGGTGTTGGTAGGCTCTCGTTAGCGGCTTTCATACAAAACAACAACAATGGACAGCAAGGGAGTAAGCTTCTAGGGAAACTGTGGTGCTGCGTCGGTGGGAGAGTATAATACGGTAACTTTTTATTGTCAGCTGAGTTGGTAACGTAAACTGGCCACTATAGAGTTTTAAAGCTGGCGTTTCGAGAGTTAGCCCTTCATCAGTCGCTCTGACGAAGGGCTAACGCTGGGAACGTTAGCTTTGAAGTTCTTTACGGTTGCTAATTTACGTAATCCGACTCAGTTGATAATCCTAAATTGCCCTAATCTGAAACAAATGCAACGAATTGCAGCCGAGTATATTTGATATTGCTTGTCTTGCAGTTTCTGATTTTGGTGTAATTCTGTTTTCCATACGGCTACATTTTTTTCATTTATTTTCAATCGTTCTTTTAAGAATGCCGAGTATACCTGAGAAACCGTTTGGGCCAATCAAGAGCGACAAAACTCGTTCAAAGAAAGCGCAATATGAGACTCCATTGGCATTTTATAGCACTTAGTGATGCCAGCTAGAGGCACATACCTCCTAATGGTTCATGCGAATGGAGGGCAAGAAATACGAAGTAATCTGCATTAAATTCTTAAGACACAAATTTTGTCTCCTTCGCTCGCAAGTTTGACTTCGATTGCTTGGAAATCGAAGGGTTCCAGTATCAACCCCTCAGTAAATGGAATGAAAAAAAACAAGAACAAAAACAAGAGCAAAACAAAGCAAAAAAATAAGAAAGCAAGCAAAGACTTAAAACCGAAAAAGAAGAACAATCACGAAAAAAAGGATTATCAGGCAGACATTCCACATCCGAAGAAAAAGTTAAAACAACAAACATAAGCAACTCAAATAATGCAAAAAAATAAACGAACGAAAAACAAACAAAAAAACAGAAAAAAGGCAAGACTAGGCAAAGGCTTTGAGTAGCTCCTCCCCAACCCCTCCATTCCTTAAGTAAATAAAGAATAAAAGGAACCCTTCGAGATCTAAGTGAAAGATGTTAGTCAACCTATGAAACATTGTCTTGGCTTTCAGATTAGATTGTATTTGTTCTTCTAATCTATTTACAGTGGAGAGTTAACGATATTTTTCTTTTTACAACAAACAATAAAGAGAACATGCTAATGAAAGCGAGTTGCTTTACATTGAATGTTGCTTTGCTTTTTAACTGGCTATGATCGAACACCTCTGCATCAAATAAGATATTTGAATAAGAATAAATTATTTTAGAAGCTAACCAATAATTCACATCGATTTTAAAACACTCTCAGCAAAGATAATGATATAAATAATAATAATTAATATTAATATTAATAGTCAAAACGATAACATTAGTAATAATAATATTAATAATAATATTGATAACCTTTGTTCGTGGATGTACTTAAATGTTGGAATGTATGTAAAATAAAATTAAAAAAACAGCCACTAGCTCTTAAGTCTCTCGGAAAAATCCCTGAAGTTAGATATGAGAAAAGTGTTCCTTCCTTCCTTTCAGGCTCATTTTATAAATCAGCAATAGTTGGTTGAGAGAGAGAGAACACAATGAATCCAAGGTCCAAGTTGCCACAATAGACGTCTTTTTGAGAGGTCGTGTTTGTTTCTTAAAGTAAACTGAAATCCATTAATTATCAAGTCGAACCTAGTGCCAAACACCGAGCCAGCTGTTTTCATCTTTTGATGTTAAACTGTGGAAACTCTTGCGCAAGGATCTGATGATCTCTGTGACCTGTGGGGTCTCTTTGTTGAGCATGGCGTGTTTGCATTAGCTTCTCCAGAGTACAATTGATTGATCCTGTATTTAAAAAGAATGATATTAATAATAATAATAATAATAATAGTCTTCAAGCACTTCTACCAGCAATTGACATATAAAGTCGAACCTGTAGTCACAAAAATGTAACTGCTAAATATAGAGTTAAAAAATTACAGTAATTTTAGGACAAAATGTGAGACTTCCACAACCGACCGCTTAATACAGTACTGGTTAATAAAGGTTCGACTGAAGTTATGAAAAGGTTTTATCTAAATTGTATAAATGGACCATCAACGACCATCAGATTCAAACGCATTGGAACATGTGACCTCATCTCCCCTTCATAACAGTTCGATCCTGTGTCAAGAGAGCTGCTGCCCCATTAAATACTACGATAAGCTAAAGCAATCATTTTTATATGTTAAACTAAAACCAGCAAACATATAACCACATTTAGATACTATTCCAACATGCTACTTACTTTTTCTTGGAAGAGAAAAATTGCTTCATAACATCCTTAAACCTGCGTTTATTTTTGATGTTGACATCGTCAACTTGATCATCTCTTTCTTCCGACACCTCATCCGGTGTATTTTCCATCTCGGCGGACACCCAGTCACCCCAGCTCCTCCTATTCAGCCGGGAGAGTTTTTGTTTAGATTCATTTGTTCCAGAAACATTGGTGAGCGATGAACTGCTAAGTCTGTCCCTTCTCTCTTTTAAGATTTTATGAGTTCTGCTGTTTAGTGTGTTTGATGGTGAACTCCCGGGCGTTTCAGAAACTCCAGAATCTGCCAGACTTTCTTGAGAAATTCGCGATAAGCTCTTTTTGCTTCCCGTTGAGGGCGAGGAGTCTCCTGACACCACACTAGAGCAAACTGACCTTCGAAAATTTTCAGATGGCCTCCTTTTGGGCGAGAGAGTATTGCTCCTTGGTATCCACACATCTCTTGAACACTCAAGTGATTCATCATCCTTTGCTAAACTAGGGTCCGATAATACCTTGCCCTTGATTCTTTCGTCGTGTTCTTTTAATTGATAATTAGACAAGTATCCTAGAGAAACTGGACGAGGCCTCGCACGAGATGCAACGGCATTTTTTCTACACGGATTACACGGTGGTGTTCGGCTCGTTGTAAATTCTTTATCATCTGACCTTACATTTGCATTTTCATCCTCATTTTTGCAGCTGCCTTCATCAGCCGTATTTTGTTCATTTCCACTTTCGTTTATTTCGTTTTCCTTTGCTGTCCTATCAGTTTCGCTCAAACTTTCGCGCTTGAAGGGTTCCTCTGTCGATCTGCGCCATTTCTTAGACCTTCGCTGCCAATTCCTTATAAGACTGTCTGCTGCCATTCGAAAAACATTTTGCCTGAAACCAGAATACAAACAGCAGTGTTAACTTTGGACATCGTAATTGCCCGTGAGTGAAGATATATTGAAAAACTGAAAGAAAAATTTAATGCTAATCTATTCTCATCTATCACCAATTTCATCCTTTATTAACTGCGTACCCGACTTCGAGTTTTTTCCTCCTAACTACTATCATCCTCTCGTTAACAAGTGCCATTCTTCTGAAATTTCTTCTATTTCAATTCTTAATCACCACAAATATAGTTATTTTTAATGGCATAGAATTATAAAAAGGCCCTCTTCATCCCGAAAGAAACTCACCCTTGATTCTTGATATCTTTTGCATCCTCGATCGCCTCTTCTTCAATGGCGGCCATCTCTTCATACATCTCTCTCTCGTGGGGCGTTTCACCGCCTGACACACTATGAACACGACACAGTGCAGGAGATTTGCTGCTAAAAAAGGAAAAAGGGACGGTTGTTATAATCTTTTCTTTCGCTGCATTATTTCCTCTCTTTTCTCAAGAAGATTAGTGAACAGGTTTTGTACTTTAAACCTTCCTTTAGGCCTAAAGATATGATGTCCTAAGCTACAACGTTCTGTACATTATGTTTCAGTAACTGTAACTGATTAATAATTTTTCCGTTCAATGACATGTCTTTCCTTTCTGTATGACACTTTTTCATCCATACGAATATCATAAAAATCTTATGGAACTCACTTGTCTTCTGAAGCAACAGTTTGTTGCGTATCTCTCGCAGCTGTTGTATCTTGGGAAAAAGTAGTGAGTGGCCTAGGGGATACCATCGATATCGTTGACACGCTGCTATTTCCCAAAGATATTCTGTTTAAGGATAAGAAGAGCACTGAGATATGAGTATCTCTCAAAATGGTCGATCAACTTTAAGTATACATCCAGAACTTTAAGTCGTCTTCAGCGGAGTCAAATTAAAAATGGACGGTCTCAGTAGCTTACGGAAGATTACGGAAGAGAATTGATATTAGTTGCAATTTAAGGTCAATATATGAAGCATTGTAGAAATTTTTGGGTAGCATTCAATTATATGCACACCTATCGTGGTCTTGTGAATTGTGCCTGCTCCTTGGAAGTTCTTTCCCCTTTTTTCTCAATGACCTGAAACGAAATTCGAGTAATGAGTCATTCATTTTATTTTTATTTGTGAATGAGGTGTTCAGGTCAGTGGCAATGCACTGACAGGAAACACTTGACTTTCATATGCTCAGGTTACTTCGAAGAAAACGCGTATGTACATCTATATAAAGTGGCAAAGTGCATGATAGATCTATCAGTAAATTTACACAGCATGGATTGTTTCGTTTCACTGACTTACGAACAACATCCCTTATTAACGATATAAAAGTACAAACTTACTTTCTCTTGAAGCTCCGTTTAATCTGCGTGTTGTTTGCCAGTTTACAAGAGCTCTGGATAGAATCGTTAAGAATGTTGATCATTTGTTTCATTGTTTCCAAGGCGTTTGCAATGTGAAAACTGTCAGGATGTCCTGCATCTGTGTACTTTGAAAGTTGCTATGGAAACAAGCAAAGCATTTTCAACCTTTTTTTCCTCTGTTTTGTTTTCTTTCAGTTTCTCCCATTAGAGAAGGTATGGGCCATTTGGATGATTTATGCTCGGAATATCAGTATTAATCAAGTGATATTGCAGCTAGACTAAAGCCAACTGTTGCAAAACTGCTGAAAATTTAATCACTTCAAGAAACGGTTTCGTGAAAAAGCAAAAACCACAGATATTTAGACGCATTTGTTTAACTTTGAAAATTTGCGTGAAAGGACCATGCAAAATAACAAGAACGGTGTCCCATCTCCGAAAATCCTTAAAGTCATTGGTGATTTTAAAAACTTCTTATTGGGACATAAGTTTGAATTTCTTTAAATATTTAATATCTGTACCTTCCTAAGATACACTATTGACTTACCCTGAGAAGAAGGACGTATCGAGGTAGTCTTTGAATTGGAGTAAGGAGAAAAGCAGGTAAATCTAGTCCTTCGCATTCCGAGTTTAAAGAGCAGCTCTAAAAGAGAAAAGGAACAGGGTTAGACGCATTACTGTCATGGTAACCACACTGAAAGAAAACACTCCAGAAATTTACCTGTAAAAATTTCCTAAATTTGTGTGATCCCCTTGAACTTTTGTTTATTACGCCTATTGCCTTGGGGAAGTTGTTAACGTAATTGGAATAGATTCGTAAGACATCAATCTGTGGAATAATAGAGTATTGTTGATTTTCAGTAAAGTTAAAAAGCAAACAGACAAATACAGCTTGAAAGAGCTCTAACAGCTAAGGAACTACGTTGAAAAAAATCTACTTAGAACATTATGATGTTAAGGCTGAATGCAAGTACGACGTTTAGAAGCCATAGTTAAGAGTGAGCCAGTTTTACTTTTCTGTCAAAGCTTAAGAAGTGAAACTTACATGATAAGAGCTGCTTAGCTTCGTAAAAATGTCTCCAACAATGCCGTGTAATTTCCAGTTTTGAAGTCGTTCTTCTAAATCTTTCATAAAATGAGTGTGACTTGTTAGGATATGCACCAGTTCTCCAGGAAAGAGCACACTGAAAACATGTTTACAAGTATATGTGAGTAAAGCGCATCAAAGACTGATCAGTGCGCTGCCGGTCTTAAAGGAATTACACTTGCATAGACTTGGCATCGAGCTCAGAGTAGTAGTCTGCGAAGTGCGGGTTTTTAGAGCACTCAAAGTGGCTATCTCTCTCTTTCATTTCTGGCGGCTTTTCCCTCATGACCCCAACAAAATAACTAAACCTTCATTTTAGGAATAAACGAACGTGCTTTACGAATTATTGGCCAGAAAGTAATGGAGAAGGTTTACAGAATAAGATAACTTAAGATAACCATCAAAAACAAGAACAAAAACATCTACGAAAATGATGACCACTGTGTATTCTACATTCAAGTAGCAAATCAGTACTTAACATTATTACACTTCTAATGGTCATTGCTAATGATATATTTGAATACCCATTTGTAACTGCACTTACTCAATTTCTTTGGAAGACATTAAATTGCTTTCTCTCATTGGTTCCTCAAATACCTAGAAGTAAAATATCAAATTTGTATAGTGAGCAGACCTTTTTAAAAGGTGCACTGTAAAATATTGCAATTCAAGAATCCTTCACACTCGCTCGTTGCGGAAAAATTAAAGGAATGGAATGCATCTCAGGCACAATTTAATTCAAATGGTGAAAATTTTTCTTTTCAAATTGTTTAAAAGGTAAGTGTGAATAAGTTTGGTTTTGCTTTTTAGGAGGTAATCATATAAGATATTGAAAGACGACGTTTTATTAATGGACTAATAAGTTTGAAATACTAGTTTATTCATTAGGATTTACGACCATGGAGTGCGAATCTTACCTCTTTAAGGGTCCTTAAACAAGAGAGATACTTCTTTTCTGTCTCTAAGATCTCTTTAGCAACCTGATATCTCTTTTCTGTATTGGAAAACAAAACACAGACAAGTTGGCTGAATGGTATTTGAAGCAGACACGTAAACAACTTTGTCATGTCTCCAACCAATGATTAATCGTCTGGAGACTTACTGAGAATAAATTTTTAATTTGGTAGCAGTTATTTTACATGATGAATAGAAAAATGAACACACCAATAAAAATAATAATTATAACAGTAACAATGATAATGAAGGATGATGAAGAAGAAAGGAGGAAAACAAACGAACAAAAAAGCAGAGCAAAAACACAGAACAAAAAGTTTAATAATTTGTTTACATAGGTAATCAAATACATTTCCGGCTTATGATTAAGTGTGGGACAAAATCTTTGTGGGAAAAAATACTAACGAGCTTTCTTAAGCTCCTACCATGTGTTACTTTAAGTGGTTAAAATCTGATGAATCTTCAACTTTGCCATAAGATTTTTCTTAGAACGACGTTTGCGATGCACATGCAATATTACCAGTCTTTAATAGAGGTGCTTGTTTGAACAGTTCCTCGTAAATTTTTTAGAACAATGCAATGTAGGAGATATGCCTTGAAGCTAAATCATTAGCTGTTACAACAGATGTTGCAATCAAATTTAATCAAAAGTTATCATGAAGGAAATTAATGACAGACATATAGGCAAACGGATGTAGACATACACTCATACAATATAAGTAAGCTAAAAAAAAATAATAATTTATTAGGTGGATTTTGTGCATTCCTTCCCTCTCCGGGGAACGATTAGTTTAATTAGTTAGTTTACAGAGCAACGTTAGTTCGTCACAGTTGTTTTTTTTTTCCTAATTCATCTTCTAGTGGCGTTTGGTCGCATTTTAAGATGTTTCCTAATAAACTGCAAAAAGCAATTTTTTTTTCTCAAATCTGTGTTCACTTGAATGCGAGTTTCTTTGCACTTATTCAGGGACTCTTTGCTTACTACACGAACAGTTGAACATCTTTAAAACGATGAACCTGTGACAGCGAAAAAATTCTGCCCTTGGAAATTTAAGTTTCAGGTGAGGGGATGGCGCAAATTGGCGCAGCGTTTGTTTGAGTAATAATACTGTTCACGGGCATTCAACATCACGCCGGCGTCAAGCCAGGCCGTTGTAGAAAGTTTGCTGTTGGAGAGAGGAAGACGCAAGTAAAAGCCTATACATCACCCTTATTTTCCTAAAATAAGGTCTCCAAAGGTTTGGTGGCTTCTTATCTCAAGAAATTATGAAAGAAGCCATTTGACTAACGCTACGATCGTGGTGATTCTACAGCTCCTTTCTCTCGACATCACCCATTTAGCACAGAATGGAGTTCATGAGGCATACATACCGTCTTTCTTGGTTCGCATACTGGATGCCTGGAAGATAAAAGTGTTTCTTCTTTCTCTCGTTCTTGGAGGTTGGTCGACGCAGGCTGGAAGGACTAGGTTGGCTAACAATTCATGCTTGGCTTTTGCTTGAATACTAAGATGATTATCTGTGAAAGAAGACAACATGGGATTCTACTTGACCTTTGGATATATGAGCTCTCTTAGTGCGCATGCTTATCGAGATCGGCCTGTTCAAGGTTAACCAAAGTGGAGTAAAAAACAGTAAATATGGCTCTAAGACTCTGCGTGTGTTCCAAACGTTGCGTGATTTTCTTCAGATGATTGTACCTATCTACTTATTCTACATCATTAGGGTCAAATTATCGCCTTGTACACAAAATGGCGAGTGTTGTAAAAGTTATTTCAAATAAAACTTCAAAATATCGCAAATCAAGTGAGTATCTGTCTACCTTCACTTGACTGAAAACAATCTATTGTTTCTCTCCTATGGATTCTGAAGCCGATCGAATATCACTTCCAAGATTTTTCTTAAGTAATATTTTTTCATTCTATTCATTTCAATAGCAATTTCACGGAATAATTTAGATTAAAAGGAAAGTTAATCTTGTTTCCTAGAGAGCGACGATATTAACCCAAGCCACGATGTGTTAATTAACACATCTCGAATGTAGCATACTGAATAAAAACATATGAAACAATAATGACTGATCTAGAACAGTGCTAAATGACAACGGCAACACGTGAAATAAAAACACGAGATCACGCAAGTTGTCGTCGCTTAAAATTGCCTCCTCGCGGATTTTCGTGATACTAGCCGCGAGAAATCATTTGCGGTCATGAAATATTTATCGTAATTCCCTGTCTATTGCGATTGGATTTTGATAAACAATCATAGACCGCCACCCTCAAAAAACACAGTGTTGGATAGGAAAGGGTTCTTAGGTTTCACATTCTTCGATGGAAAAAAAAAATGTAGTGAAGTCAACGTTGACAAAATCACACCATGAGACCATAACGCGCGCGAAGACGCATTTCACAAAGTAATCTTGAGTGTGCTCGAGTAAGTTACATGTAACACACGAGACCATAACAATAGTTGCCAACATTCCTTAGATCTCCTTCCGACGAGAAAACGTTTTTCCCTTCATGTACATCAATATCGTTCATGTTTACTTACAATTCTAAAATATACCGTCATTTTCTGTTGGATATTTATCAATATTTAGCTACGGAAGGCAATGTTTTAAGAAGGAGGATCAGTTTAATGATTTTGTGTTCTTGCAGTTGCCAAATAAGTCACGTTTGTTATTCGATCCAGAAACCGAAGAAATCCAAACTGATTATTTTGAATTGAGTGAATACAATAATTGTTACACAGTGTCTTTCGTGGGAGAACTTGTCATAACCTTGAAACCAGAAAACGTGTGGTTCATAACTTAGGGACATAAATCAAAACAACTTTGCCTGATCTTCTAAATTTTTTTTTGTATTTCTTAACAATAGCTGTACGCTCGCAGGCTTGCAGAAGAAAATGTCCAGAAAGAGGACTTAACCCTCCATTCTTACCTGCGCCGGCAGCTCTTGATGATTTTCTTCTCAATCCCACTGGATATGCCACTTGCGAATTTCGTCGTCTTGCAATGACGGTAAGAGCTGGTGCCTGAAACAGAATAATAATGATGTCACCATGTGATTCAGTATATCGTGTACAACGGATGCGTGGTATATCGCGGCACACTGATCACAAAACAGAAACGGATGTAATTGGCGGAAGTCAGTTCACAGAGTGATTGCGATCATTAGGCTGGAAATGGATACCTTTTGTTTGAATGGTCCATCTTGTCCCCGATTCACTTGGTTTCTTAGATAAGGATTGATATTGTTAACATATTTTGACCATTAAGTAATGACTTCGAGCCGTTTTACTGTGAAAGGGTTAAGTGACCACCCAACCGTTTACAAGTAGACTACCACATCGTGATCCAAAATTTAATTTACGAGCGCAAAACCTGAACAATTTGTAAATTGAATTTTCAAATAGCGGGTTATTTTTACCAGATAGGTGCTGCAACGGTAAATTTGATTTTTAAAGTTTTCAATCTGAATAATTCCGGAAGATGCTTATACAATAGGGAATGAAAAACGATGGGTGAATTCAGCAGATGCAAAACAAACGGAGAGGTAAATGAATAAAGGGGGTAAGTTTCTAAAGAAACTGCAGTGCTGCGTCGATGGGAGAGTATAACAGCATAATTTAGTGTTAACAACTGAGTTGAAAACGTAAATAGGCCATCGTAAAGAGTTTAAAGGCTGACGTTTCGAGCGTTAGCCCTTCGTCAGAACAATTGAAGAAACTGAAAATGGGTTTATATACGCTATTGGGTTTATTATATGCTATTGGTGGGAATATGGTGACGAGAAAACGAGAGTAAATTTGTTGAATAAAAAGCTCTCGTTGATACCGTGGGGATTAAGGGTGCCGATTTAGCAAATAAATTTATGTTCTAGAGTTTTTCGGCTCTCCATATGCTGTTTTGGATGAGGGAGACTAAAGTGTCTTCCGACTGGTTTGGATACGTCATTGACATTTCTTTCCACGTCGTAAGGTGTTCTCGGAACGGAGAAGTAGTCATAGTATTGGATGGGTATAAAATGCATCACTATGATATTGCTTTTTAAATCCCAGAAATAAAAAGAACGCTTTCGTGTTTTAACATAGTGGGAAAATTATTTTGTGGAAGAGGTTGGAACACTGCATGACGCCACGTTTTGATGGTTTTTGGGCGATATTTAGTCTGCATTCTAAATTCAGTTTGTTTAGCTATAATTAAGGAGCAATATTAAATTCCCATTCAAGGAAATTTCTGTTTTGTTAGCGAGCTCTTGCTACAAATTTAAAATCCATTAATTCGTTTATTTTAAAGTGACCTTTCAAAAGTAATGCTTTGCGTGCAGTGAATGACGAACCATGCATGAACAGTTTTAGGTCTTTAACATGTTTGAAACTGCGAAAAAAAAACCTATTGCAATTCTGATCGAAACACTAAGAATAATTCATTACAATATATAATGTAATATTCGTACAAAATACGGCAACGATGCATGTTTTCGAATAACATACCGATCCCGAGTCAATGAAAGAATCGTCCTCAATTCCCAACATCGGTGTCCTTTTTTACAAGCCACTGTCTGCCTCGTTGTTTAATTTAATTTCACGATATGAATACTCAGTTAGAATCAACCACAAAATAAATCTCCTATCAATCTTGTAATCGTTCGCCTCTGAGCTGTTTGTCGCTCCGTATCCAACAGGATAACCACAGAGTTTCACGACAAAACGATAGGAAGAGCTAACGCATCTAACAGACTTTCCTGTGAAAAAAAATCCGGTGTCGTCATCTCATTACCCACGGCCAATGACTCCACTGGGACGAATTTTAATATTTCCCCTTGTGGCACTTGAAGTTTAACGAGCATGACGTTTTCTAAGTCGCTTGACAAAGACGATTCGTCAACAATAAAGTGGCTTATACTTTTAGCAGTCGCTGAAGTGGTTCCCCAGCAACGAGTAAAAAACATATCACTGGAATGACGCGTTTGCTGAAAAACATTTTTTACTTAAATTCACCTCAACACTTTCGAAGTTTTGGGTTACAGAATTATATGAAAAACACGTGATTTTAAGTATTGACATGCACCTTTCATAAACATGATAAAGGTCCAACCCGCGAGGTTTTTCTTAGTGTGATATTTGCCTTTTTCCTTTGTCAAAAATACGATGAAATAAATATCTGTGAATTCAAAAATATTTCAACCGCTACTATTAGAATTGCGGATCAAAAAATCCATTTCCGGTAGTTACGAAGAATATAACGAGACAGTTGCTTAACGAAGATTGCTGCGATGACTCACTTTTCATGGAAAATGTATACACTTTTCCATGTTGAAAAAGTTGCTAAGCGAGAGTCATGTGAGGACTGAAAGACATCGTAAATTTTTGTTGCAAACTTTTTCTAGAAACAGGAAATTTGTTCCTTATGAAAACGAAATAGTTAGCTTCAAAGTAGAAGTCTACTAAATATAACTTGTTGAAGAGCTTGTGACACTTCTACCAGATTAGCTTATGATTATGCTTGAGTGGGAAACAGACAGAAAGAAAGAAAGAAAGGTAAAATAAAAACAAACAAGGAAAATAAATGGTAACCAAACACTAAACATGATTTGCCCCCAGACTCCTCAAGGTCATTTGAGGAGAAATATCTCATCGGCCTAGGAGCTTTGCATATGTTTCTACAGTATGTATTAAATGTCATACCAAGAAAATAAACTTGTTCGTGACAGAAATAGCTTGGAATTGGTGTCGTGCAATTCTTACTAAAGAGTTGAATGAAAATAGGTACCAAGTGCTTATGAGCTAATTAGCTTTAAATTATGCTATCGACAACCATACATTACATAACATTGATTAAAGTGAGTAAGTTTCTACAGAAATAGTAGAGCTGCGTCGGTGGGAGAGTATAACAGGGTAATCTAGTATTATCAACGAGGTGATAAAGTAAATTGGCCACTGTAAAAAGTTTCAAATGCAAAATATTGCGTCGATATTGAAATGTTAAAGGCACTGCAAATTTGCATACACGTTTTTATGCACGTGCAAGGTAATACAATAGAGTACAGTATTACAATACAGAATTTACGTGCACACAAATTAGAGTTGAAAACCTTATCACAAGCTCATCGGTTCGTTAGCAAATTTTACTAACTATTTCAGCAACTGTTATATGGTCGTTTAAAGAGAATAAAGAAAATTGTACACATCTCAAGAGAAATAAAGGTTATCAGTGATGTGAACAAAGTTATCGAGACCTTGGAAGTAAATAGTTTTAGATCCTGCTACAAATATTTTCAGCAGCATTCATCATATCTATCTCACATAATGTGTCCCTTTTTCCTTCTTATCAAATTGGTCATTTGGTTTTCTGTTTGTTTGCTTGTATACTTTTCTTTTCAATTCCTGTCTTTTTTCCCGACTTAAAAGAAACCGACAAATTAATCTCTAATCTCCACAATAATTTCCTTTGCCATTTTGTAGACTTGACTCAAAAAAAAGATTAGCCATTACTTAAGTAGTTTAAGGTCCAGCAACAAATATTTTCAGAGGCATCCATCATATCTATCTCACATAATGCTTCCCTTTTTTCCTTTTTATCAATCTTTTTATTTGGCTTTCTGTCTGTTTGCTTCAGTACTTTTTTTTTTTGATTCCTGCCTTTTTTCCCGACAAGGAAAAGACTGACAGCGTTAATCTCTAATCTCCGTAATAACTTTCTTTGCCATTTTGTAGACTTGGCTCAAAAAAGCAAAAAAAAGATTAGCAATTATCTAAGTGGTTTAAGCTCTTGCAACAAATATTTTCAGAAGCATTCATAATATCTATCTAAAGTAATGTTTCCCTTTTTTCTATTTTATTAACCTTTTATTTGGTTTTCTGTCCATTTGCTTATGTACTTTTCTTTTATCGATTCCTGTCTTTTTTTCCTCGATTAGGAACAAACTGACGGCATTAATCTCTAATCTCCATAATAATTTCCTATGCCATTTTGTAGACTTAGCTCGAAAAAAAAAAAAAGATTAGCAATTATTTAATTAATTTCCCAAAGCTTTCAAACAATTTTAAAAAAAATTTAACTTTTTCGATCTTATTCTGCTTGAAAATTCACGATGCTCTAGACCAGTGACTCCATACTTTGAAAAGTCTTTGTCCCATGGGCCACTTGACAATGATTGGAACGCGATTCATAAAAAAGCGTAAGATTAGTTCTCTTTACCAATTACTAATGTTACATAACACCAAAGATTTCTAAACTTTATTCATAGGTGAAAGCACGTTTTTAGTTACAACTGCAGTATGCTTCGGTGCCAAGAGACAGCTTTGCACCTCTTCTCCTGTAAATAATTTTTTTTCTTTAAATAATATGATACTTTAAACGTTCGCCCCTTAGTTTTGTTATGTGCGGATAACGAAGACAATTAAAGGAATCCAGCCACAGAAACTGACCAAAAAAAATCTGTGGCTGTTAATTTGTTGCGAAGCTTGAGAAACGTAGGTAGCCAAGGCAAGTTTTTGGAAAAGTCTGATCGCTTAATCTGCAAATTTTCCCAAAGCAATCAACAGAACGGTGTTAGAATGGAGCACCTTTAAATTATGAGTACAAGTTCGCAAGTCTTCGTAGAACAGAGACGTTTTTTTTCCACGGCTGTAGTAGAACGAGACTACAAGACGAATTTTTTCTACTTAACAATCATTTGTCTTTTTCATAACCTTAACACGAGCATATAGGTGCTTGTGCAAGTCCAGGTCTTTTCAGTTGAAATGAAAGATGATAAGATCTCTAAGCAAAAAAGATAAATAGTACGATCTCTGCTTCAAGCACTGGAGAGAAACTTGTGTGAGATATAGCAACCTTCCAACTGACCTTAATCTGCAACAGCTGTGTTCAGCTCTGTTATTTTAACAACTGAAGTCTAATGTTATCCCCGCCATTCTGAGCGCGAGTTAATTCGAACAAGTAAAATAATTTCGCCACTATACCTGTTCTTCTGTGAGGATTGCTTCCCTTAAAATTATCAACTCGAATAGCCATTTCGCTAAGTCGCTGGTGAAGTGGCCGATGAACGGCAAGTGAATTGTCTCTGCCATAGCAGACGACGTGATTATCGGTGAAGGATCATAGCAGCCCTTTCCATGTACACATAAATTCGAATTTTTATGTCCATTCTTCTTTTATGTTTATTTGATCCCCTAAGAATGAAAACCAAGACAACGCACCTCCCAAGAGAGCTCTTAAATATGTTTAACGCAAATTGCAGTCGCTGTTTACTCAACTGAAGTGGCAATTATTTGTAGACGAAAAAGAAGATATAATAAACAATGTACGTGAAAAGCTGAAAGACTTAAACCGCCAGCTTGACGTCAAAGCGCCTTTTTCCGCTGGATGAGGTAATTTGAGTCGGAGGCGCTGAAACTAAAGCGAAGAAACTTGTGCTTCTTTTTTGGGATCAATTGAGAAGATCCCGTTTAGAAAAGACTTGTGGAACTTGATTATGGACAGAACCCGAGAAGAAGAAATTGTCAAAGTTTTAAGAGGAAGTGGGGGATTGATGCTGCCTACTGTGAAAAAAGTAGGTACAATTTCATTGAGTTGAAGGAAAAGCAGTAGCCAAAAATAAAAGGAAAAAAATGGAATTTCCTGTCCGTAGTACTATTTTAAATTTAGAGAACAGCAATTTAAGAAAAACACTCAGCCGAACTAACTAGAATTCACTCTTGTGTTGTTGAAATACGATTAAGCTCCAAACGGTCATATGAAACTGCAAAAGATGTTTTGTTCTTTTTCGCGTGCCCTCTGTCCCTCAACTGAGTTCTCTTGTAAACATAGAATGCCTCTGCCGTTAGCAATAATAGATTATTCAGCCGTTTGCAAAAGCTTGCGTTACAGAAGCGAAAGATAATTTTTATAGAGCGGCAGTTTGAGTGCAGCCCTCGTATTTATGCCTAAGTATGTGGTTCATCGGACGTTTTCTGAATGCTACGACAACTCACGTATGTCAATTGCCCAGCTACATCCAGGTAAGTGTCTGGGCAACGTAGTTGTACAGTTCATTATTTTGTGCTGTCTGAGTACGAACTTTGCAGAGTTTGATACTTTGAGGATTTCGCATCTGGATATGATAAACTCCCGTTTGACACCCTCGACATGTTCACGTTTCTTGGGGAGTTCCGATACGCCCCCTTTTGGTGAAACGTGACCAGTCTGTAGATCGAATTCGTTAAAACATTTAGCTCCGAAATCCCGTAATAAATGTTCATGTTGACTAAAGCAATCAAAAAGGCAATGAGACCACGAAAAAAATCAAGGTTTTTTTCATTAATTGGTCATCTTTTTACGTATTTCACTTGATGAAACAATCAACCTTGGCAGAATTTTTTTAGGTCACACACTCATGTTTACCGTATTTACTGAAATAGAATCAGCCCCCGAATGAGCGCCCTTTGAAGCAAAATTATTCCTTGACACTCCTGGCCAAGTGTTCTCTTCATTTTACCACAAATAAACTTCAGCGAAATAGTACGTTAATCTCGTCCGATTATCAATAAGTTTCTTCAATTTTACAAATCTAATTTGTTTGGCTCTTCAAAGGCCAAGAATCGCTACGTTTAATTTGGTCAAATTCAAGACCGTATCCCTCTACCATTTGGCCATACCATAGTTGTTCAGACCGGGTTATCTTTCCTCAGTGAATATGATGAAGAAATAATGAATTAAAAAACCCTAGCCCGTTTTTAAAATCTAAGTAAGTTCCATACTAACCTCACTTCCTCTTCTATTGATACGCCGGGGAGCCACCGCCACACTTGCTCTACGATTCGTGGGCATTGCCATCTGAGTGCGACCTGGACGGTAAGCAGGCGCCGAGATCTTGCGCCGTGGAAGAGGATCATGATGTTTTATTGGCTGAAAAAAATTTATTATATTTATTTTTTTTAAATTCATCATGCAGAGAATAAAATGAAGTGTAGTAACAAATAACAAATTAAATCAGGAAATATTTGTTTAAGAGCAATCATAGAGAGTGTTTTTTCAGGTGTTACACTCATCTTAAAGAAAAAAGAGAAAGAGCTTGGCTGTAATAGCCGATTGTAAGATCCCATTAAATACCTGTCTGTTGTCTATGTAATCAAAACCAGAAAGGTTAGAGGCACTGGATGAAATTATAGTTCTATTGTATTTGACCTACATTTTTATCTTTAAAAACATGCAGAAGGCAATTTACTTATCTACGTTTGTCAAAGTTCCATAGATTATTCACTCATAACACTCGTATTAAATAGGCGGGACCATATCTTATCTCATATTTGGCTACAAATCAGAGATAATGGCATGAGACAGGGGAACACATTGCCTGATATTTAAAAACCTGCGTCTTCAATTTCGCTTTCTCTCTTCTTCGATAATTTTCGCAGATTAACTCCTCCAGATCATTGACTTGTATAAAAGAGTCAACTTCGAAACAGAATAACGTTACACAGTGGTTTCCTGTCGCCTCGCTGAATTCTTCAAAGGCTATTCATTTCCAAAGAAATGTTTTCATCTCTGTTCTCTTTATCGATTCTAATGCTTCTTAAGACAAAAAGGCCACTCGACGAACTCTTAAAAAGAGTAAACAAAAATCACCACTTAGATTTTTTTTACCTGCAATTTTGAAGGGTCCGATGCAGATCTCGACACATGAGGCCTCGGATGGCTTTGTCGACAGCGAAGCGAGCTCATTATCACAGATGTAACAAGGAAGGAAACTCTGAATTCACCGTAGACACTTCTAAGCAATTATACTGTAATTCGAAAGGTGCCTAATCCAATTGAGCGGCAATCGCGACAAACAATCACACCGTCACTGAACTATTGAACACATTTGCGTTCTCCCAGGACTGAAGCGCTTTGTTTCATTTTTAGTAACTCGAGTCGAAGTTCCTTTGAAAACAAGTTCGAATGACGCGAACAATGACACCACTCTTTGGTTTTAAATGAATCGCTCACTGACCTAAAAAAACATGAGGGGTGACAAAGGAATTCGCCAAGAGAGTATATGCTGTCAAGATAGCGTTTTATTGGCCCTCCTGACACGTCATGAAGCACGCAAAGTTTACTTAGGGTGATGCACAGTTTGTTTAGCAATCGACACCAGAGTGGACCAACTTTCCGAAAAGAAAAGGAACAAATATGTTATCAGTAAGTTCCAGGCCGGGTCAAATCTTAAGTTTCACGCCGACTTTGATTGTTAAACCAGAAAGAACGTCCTTTGGAAGGCTAACACCAATTGCATCTGACTAGATATGAAATCACAGAGATATGTCTTTCAAACAGGTAAAAATAGATTGGCATACCGTTTCGGATATCACATCATGTCATAATAGGAGGTCGAAACCTTACTCAATATACTGGAAGGACGTGCCGTACCGTGGATTGTTTCATCTGCTTCCATCGACTAGTATCATTTGATTCATACCCTCTTGTTTTTGTTATTTTCCCAAAATACATTTTTTTTTCGCTACATGATGATTCTCGCACGTAAAATTAGACGGAAAGGTAAATTTTTCTCCAACTATACTTCCTCTCAGCAAGAGTTCAGCATTGCAAATCGATTCCCGACAGGACCTCGTTTCACCTATTAATTACAGGAAGTCATAAACAAAGAGAAGCTCTGATAACACTTGAGGACCTCAAGTAAGTGAGCTTTTTTCATAAGTTCACATTCTTTCAGTCGTATTCATTTGTTTATTTGTTTTGTATTGTCGCGTCGCTGCATTTGAATAACTGCACTTTTGAAAGCATTTCTCGCATAACTGATACTAATTAATCAACCTAAGGTCGATCACGAATTAAAATTCTACCTCCTCAGTTGCTCGTTTTATCGATTGCACAAGAATTGTTGCTTTTACATCTCGGTTGAAACCCACCCATTGCAAGAGACTCGGATATTCCAAGACGACTTCCTCGTACATGCTTCGCGCAACATTGCTTTCCAACCCACGCGCTTTGTTTTTTCGTGACGTCACTAAGAGTCTGTGTCATTTCTTCCGCCACAATAGACGAGGATAGCGTTCCGTGTATTTCAGAGATATAAATGCGAATTGACTAGTACGATTTTGCTCTCAGTTCATTGAAAAAAATCAATCAATGTTGTTAGTTATCGCCTCGATAATTGGTCAAAAATTGGACACATTTCGTCTAGCCGCCTTCCGTGCCCACTTCGATCATTCCGTCAACATACGTTAAGGATTATCTTTTAGCCACTTTCAAATAAAAGTAAGTCAATAATGACGAATTCAGTAACATTGAAAGGTGTCACATAGGCTACATCTATGATCATTGTGCATGACGGCTTTGTTTCGTAATTTAGCGCGATAGAGTTGTTTTAATGATTAAGAGCAGTTATTTTGGAAAAGTGAAGACTAAATAATAAACAGTGTTGCATAAACATCGTTCACGCGTTTTGTCTTTCATCGCCCTTCTTGGGTTTGTAAAGATTGGTGGCACTTGTCGGGGTCGACTGCACTTCATCAATGAGACGGCGTGGTGATGGACTGTTTGAAATCATCTAAACAGAAATTACGGTATTAAAACTGCGTTAGCTCACCGTAATAGTCCATTCGTAAGCAGTGTCCCTTGACTCACTGTCACTGCTGGATTCTTTTAACCTTTCTTCGTTCACGACGGGCTCCTTTGGATGGTTATCTTGCGAACGCGGGTACTGTGTCTATAAGAGAATTGAAAATTGCATGATTTATCTAAAGAAGTTAAATGCAAATATACTAAAAACTCGACCGCTAATTAGTTGTGAATCAAAGCAAAAAAGCACCTGCATTCTTTTTGAAAGAAATTTTGAAAATTAATTCAAATTTGCTAATGAAAGTATAGGCGACTTGCGAACACACATTTCGAGTTGTGCGTCCTCGAACGAAATTATTATGGGAGTGTAGTGAAAATATTCCTTTTCATCACATCCATTAATGATGACGTGATGGGAGTCACGGGCCATTGTCTCTAAGCCCTGAGGCTCCAATCATATCAGCGTAGAGTTTCTGTCACCGGAAGAACAACTTCAGTTGTGCTGTGAAACCTGAAAGTCACGTACATCCACCCAAAACAAGAACAGATTCAAGAACTTTCTCCTATTCAATTAACAATTTTGGTTCGGATGATAGGGTTTAATTTGGTGGAGAGGATGCTCTTTGAAAAATTAAAAATAGGTAAGTTGTGTTTGTTTAGCGGCAAACTGATGAGTGACTTATTGTATCCAACAGCTAAGTCATTAAAGCAATCGCAGAGGGTTAATTTTATCTATATTAAAGATTCCTTGGAGCTCGACCGATGCCTCGGTTGGGACAGACATCGGTTGGGCGCAAGTATGACAGTGGATAAGATTCCCTACTCGGTATCCCCTCGTTTCGTACTCACGAACGTTTCGTACTCAGTCAATTCTTGCTCAGATACAAATATACCCAGTTTATATTGGTTTATGTCCGACCCACAGGTCGATTCGAACCCGTCTCAACATTCATAAAGTAACGATCAAATCCCAGGAGATCTCATGAAAGACCTAGGCCTAACGAGTAAGCGCTTAAACGCATATTGAATGTTGTGTATACAATGTCTGTTGGCTTTGTTAACAATAATAGCTAATTAGTGCCTCGCGCAAGGTAGGTGTGATTTTTTTTTTACTTTAAACGTACTAAATATGGAGAGATATTTAATTATATGAGCATGAAACAATTCAGCTCTTGGCGAGGTACGAATCGACTGAGTAAGAGACGTCCGTGGGTGCGAAAAGACTGGTGAGCTCTCGCTCAGTCTGGAAAACTTTAGGAATTACGCTTATTTTTAAAGATAATGAATCTCTGAATGAAAAGTGCAGGTTTTCAGTGTAACACTGAAAGGAAAGATTTGTCCTTAGCTCGTCTGGCTCGTAATCAGCCGGATTCCTCGTCATGAAGTTACATGAAACTAGTCAGTGATTTTATTTCGTCTCTTTGCTATGGTTTGCTGGTCTACTGTATGTTACCTTCAGCACTGAGCCAAACTACCGTGTTCCCTTCCCCAAAAAGGCCCCCACCCCTAAGGTCATGATGTCAAACTAACCGGATAAGCGCCCTCCCCCCCCCCTCCCCATCGCCCATCGTCCTTCGCTTTCTCAAACAGTAGGGATACAAGGAAAACCGGGTTCTATTGCCACTTTATTCATAACTTTTCAAGCTTCAGCTAAAGCGGAATCAGCACCTTCAAGTCATTTCCAAAAGTAAAAAATTTTAAGTAAGTCCCTGGGCCTTAGTCTGGAGGAGAAATACGGAACGCTGAAAGTTCTCTACCAACTTGAGACCTTCCTTTCTGCTCCGCACCTCATCAACAAACTTTAAAAAAATGAACAAACAAACAAAGCAAAACCTCTCTCTGTCCTCTTCCCTTTCTCTCTTTTAAGGGTTTGTAATCTTATAATCATGACAGCTTAAATAATTTCCTAATAACGAGATTACGCTTCCAGGTAATAAGATCATTCTTTGTAGGAGACATGTGATCTCATTCGTCAAATGTGACATCTTCTCACCCGCCTTATTGACTGAAAGGCAATCCAACGATTTATTGACTTGGAACACTCTACAGTCACAAAAAAAATGATGAGTTCGATAATTAATTCATTTTTAATAATGTCTCCTCGCAATTGTTTATTCAATGACTTAAAGCTGAACACCTTCCAAATTTTTTACTAGCTATTCCAATATAGAAGAATGTAAAAAATCATCCTACACTAGACTGGTCGAAAGCAAAGCACTTTGGCGCGATCCCTTGAAACTGTTACAAGTGGTAGTTAATCCTATGAAGGCAAATTGCTCTTGGTTTATCCATCTAAGTCTCTTAATGTCCTAAGAAGCTTATATCAACACCAGTTATTTCAACAGAATACAGCTGCCATAAATCTCCCAAGAAACAAAAACTAAAAAGAGTACAAAGGTTTTCTTTAGTTACTCGAATCTGATCCACGGACCCCCACTGTGACATAGAACTAAGAACTAAAACTCTATAGAAATAAGACAAAGGTGAAATGAGAATCTTTTATTACATTCGTTTAAGAGCTTACGTCTTTTATTCTTGGCTCAGTGGTGTCCACTAATCTGGAAACTTTTCACAATTTGCAAACAAAAAGAATTTCTTGTATTTCAATAGCTAATCCGCAAAGAATCTCAGTTCGCATTCCACAATGATCTCTAATTGTTTTGATTTGTAAGTTCTGCAAAGTAAACGCGTGCTTTCGGAGCGGAACAATTGTGTGAGGTTCTAAGTCCTGCACCTTATACACATGTACGGCAGTGATGACAATAAAGCGGCTCTATTTTGGTAATCTTGGGAACTGTGAACGGTTTCAAAAAGAGATGCGATTGAACCTCAGTGTTTAAGTAACAAAATCTTCTACATATAACTATGGTCAGACAGATCCCAAGATTTATAGTGTTCAGAACGCGCATCAGCCTTATGTCCGTAGCTAAGGAACTCTTGTCTGTGAATTTACAATAGTTGACGAGAAATACAAAGCAGTTTGTCTGTATAGATTTGGTTTCTTCCACCTTCAACTCAAAGGAACCTATAATTGCTTGACATTCTGGCGCCTTGAAGCTTTACCAAAATAAAGGTAACATTCCTTTGGTTAATTACGAGGTAATGCCCCTTTTTTTCATCAGTTTTCCAGAATTTCCAGATAATGGTGGCATCAGAACGAATGATGCATTTTTACAGTTTGGTCATAAGTGCGGTAATGAGATCATACCATTGCGTAGCAGAACGACGTCGAGAAACTGTGGCCCGGCGCAAATAACTTTTTTTTTTTTTAGTGGCTCTAAAAATTCGCTCTTATAAGGAAGGTTAATCGCGAAAAAGATGTAGATTATCAGCCAATGTGTTCCAGACTAGACAATCTTAAGTACTTGCTATTAAGCCTAATTGTCAATACAAGAGGGCTTACATGGAACATTTATGAACTAAATTGGTACCGCCGATTAGCAAACAACTTTTCGTGTAAGAGAATTATATTTTGTACATCTAGCCGAATCTTTATCGAAAGTTTGGTGTCCATGTTATATCTCAGCTATGTTCAAAAGTCTTCAATGATGCTAATATATCTCGCTGAGATGTTGTTTACATACCAACCTGAATGGTTAATTATTTCCATAACGATCTAAGTACTACGTCTAATACAATGGGTATTCAGGCTACTTGTGCAAAGTGAGACCCTATTATAACCTTTTGAAGCTAAAATATTCGCTTTGGTTGAAATTAACCAACTTGTAATGAAAATAAACCAAATTAATGAGGTGTAAGTGAAACTGCCATCGTCATTAATAAGTTTACCTTGTCAGGAATATCTTTACTGAATCCTTGCTCAGTCACGGCCTTGCAGTTTTCTTCAACTTTCTCATCTCGATAGGGGTCATTGTATTCATTCGTATTCTCACATGAAGCAAGGTCTTGATGAACTCTATGTGCAAGCAAGGATGCACGTCTACGAAATACCCAAAGCAAGTCTGTGGGGTCCGTGTGCGAACGACGAAGAGGTCGTGTGCGTGAAGATGGTTTGTCAGGTTCAAGTGTTCCTTTGTCACTAAGATGTTCCAAGGATAGTAATTCCGTTGACTGGTCACCCTGAGATCTAAGATTCAATAATTCAACACGATCAGAGACCAAAACAAGTGAGTAAAGCTTGAGTCAAAAGAGACTATCCCTTAGTAAGTAGATGGAAACTTCAATAAGATTTCTAAAATGTTAATATAATGTCTGTAGTCTTCGCGATATTACCTGAGCTCAACGAGTGATTTACTGCCTGTTGTATGAACGGCAACAACATGTAACATTAAAAGATTTGACATGGCCGATTTAAAAATTTCAACTGTGTTCACGTACAAGTAAATAAAATATCCTGTAAAAAGGGAAGATCGGTACAGCTACAAAAGTGTTCCCGAGTCACAAGACTATTTTATGATAAAAGGCCAAACCGGTCAATTGTTTATATCAGCATTCTGTTTTTCACATGACTGACGTCATGAACGCGACCTGTTTTCAATGGAACCTCGGAGGGTATTGTTTTGCCATAGATCTGTACCGCAACTGTAGACGATGATATTTCAACAGACTTCAAAAACACCTAAATTTTTTCACGCACCACCATTAGGCCGAGAGATTTTCTTCATTACTTTCGAGTTGAAATCCCCCTTTCAAATTACCAGACGAATTTTTCTTCAATAAGCAAAGTAGGGTTGTGAGGCCATTCACACAAACCAAGACAACTAAGCAGAAAGTTAAAATCTTCGAGAGAGTAATCCAAAATGTTCTTAATTGAATACTTCATTTTCCAATTCTTCAATGAACGAATTTTTTCCTCTCGACCAATTGTAAATAATTTTTCCTGTTTACCAAGATGTTATGAACAAGTCAATTATGCATGTTTCGTACCTTCCTCTGTAGTAACAGAATCATGACAGATACTCCTTTCAATTGCCAAACAGGCGTCAAAGTAGGTTATTGTGATCAAAGTTAGGTATCCAAAAAAAAACAATAAGTTATATATTTTGAAGACTCAAACGAAGCCTTAGATTTCAAATTTACATCATGAAGAAAACAAAAATGCTTAAATTTCGTATCTAAAAGCTCGACTTTCAAACTTTCAACATGAGCAGGTAAGAAAGACCCTTGTCCCTAATAATTCTTCTGTTATAATTTTAAATACATCTAGCACAAAATGAAATATAGAAAAAATTTAAATAACTACATTAATTTCTAGTTAAAATATTTCTTTCATTTTTTTTCCTATGAATATGTTGCAAAAATATTAAACAGATGAGTTATGGTTGATACTCACTATTTCTTTGAGGTCACTTGGGAAGGTCTCTCAAACTAAGTGACCTAGACGACTTTTAAAATATTTATCTTGTCATCTCAAGTTTTCGTTAAGAAACGCCGACAAAAAGCACTTCAAAAACTCATTTAATCATTTCAACAAACAATCGAACAGCGATTTGTCACGTAACAAGATTGACCACAATTGTTTAAAAGAGCTGGGTAACTCTCATTTAGTACGGTTTCCAGGTCAGACGGTTTAAAAAAGCTTGGAGTTTTAAAGCGTCGTGGAATTCCTACAGAAAGTGCAAATAGAATGACATCACTTAAACGACATGGCGACAAGGAGTCGGCCAGCATTTGTATTGCTTTTCTTGAAAAGCTTCTCGAAAACAACCATTTTTCAAACGCACCGAAGCTACAATGCAAACAGTAAAGCAATTGTTCAAGACATCACTGATTTATGAAGAAAACTTTGAAGGGGGTAAAAGAAATACTAGGGTGCATGAATGGTAAAAGAATCCGTAAGCTACGCAAACAACTAGTTAAAAAACAAAATTGAATATGCAAAAAGCGTCTGTTTTGATGGCATAAATGTCACTTTTCATTGCCCTTGCGCAAATATTAATAGACGCTGAATAGAACCGTGGGATCAAATGTAAGCCCTCGAATAGGCCAGCTCATTGCCGATACATGAAAACGAAATAACACCTCCTTCCAAAACACCTTTGAATAGATATAAATCATTTGGGAAACTGGAAGGAATACCTAAGAAATTTGCAGCCTCGGAGTTGACAGTTAAAACCGACAGCCAATTTGTGGCCGCTTTTGTTTGAGAGAAACGGATACATCTATCGCTTTGTATATGGAATAACAAACAATTGTTGCATAGCTCTCGAGTGTAGTAAAAACACCACTCGAACAATGTTTGAACACGATTTACCACATGGACCGTATAACTAAGTTGCTTAACAACAGAGTTTTGGTTTTTGAAGAAAAGCCATGCTCTGGGTACCATAAAAAGTTTTCGTTGAGCAGAGGATCTGATTGAGCGTCGACTTTCCTTCCTTTTAGATCGGTGAATTCATAAGCTTCTGCTTTCGTTGACAGTTTAATTTACAATTTTGTTAATATCATCAAGTTTTCACTTAGTAAGACTCAAATGACTTAATGAGCTATTGGATACTTAAAAACCAGCACCTAATAACTATGTCAGGCGAACCCAGAATCTCGGGAATAACAAGTTCGTTTTTAGATATAAAGTGTGCAACTATTGTTAAATTTTCAAAATATCTCCCAAATTAAGAAATTTGTAAAAGCTACGTACTAACTCAGTTTGTACATCGCCTAGTCAATTGAAAATTCTACTCGTGATTAATGACACGCTGGCATTTTGGGAAAATCAGGGGATTTTTAATATGATTTTAGCTTCACTTTTGCCGGATAGATCTGATCACCCACTCGTCAGCTCATTCTACTAGTTTTCCGGAAGGCTTTGAAACGTCATGATCTTTGTAATATCACGGAGGACGGAAGTTGTTCTGCTAAACTGTTTTGGTTTATCTGTGCTGAAATCTTCTTGCATTATGAATAATCGATTGTGACTTGGAATACTATAGTATCTCTAGATGTATAAGCCTGAAAAACGATTCTAGGAAATAAGCGAAGCTCGTGAGTGTCAGTCATGTAAGTCATGGATCATCTTCACTGCTTACTGAATGGTAAAGATCCTTAAAACACAATGACTATTTGCAGTCAGACTCCTGCGAGCGACGCGCTTTACCACATGCAGTTTTATCTTGAACAAAAGCATTCCTACAAGAACAATATATGGCCGGGTGTAAACATTTAGTACCCAATAATACAAACATAGTGCAGCCATTGTAAATACGTCACGGAGTTATACATATATTTTTTCTTAATATTTATACGACTATTTGAGTGGTTACGATGCAATTCATTTGTGTCTTCATAGAGGTGATATGTCTGGAAACATTTGGCTTTACTGCTGAGATAAAGCTACAACTATACGACCCCGTGATGTGTAGTTGCCACGAGTCCAATGTAATGGTTTTCACCTTTGGGTTTGAACGACTGAACAAACATAACATTTAGAAAGGAGAAGATAAATCCATAGTTAGTGATCAACTTGCACTTCCGATCAAACCCTGACATCTTAAACAAGTCTCTTTAACATGACATTCTAACGGCTATGGTGCTTGGTCTGGTAATGGAACATGGTTTGGTTCGGGGCGCAAAACAAACCTTAATAACTGCAGTATCCAAGCTGTGCAGCCACCTTCGATATTATAAGGAAACGCCGAATCCACGTTACCAAGCATTTAGAATGGATTGCAGCCTTGAACCATTTGCACACGTCTATGCACTAAGCGGCTCAGCGTTGAGGTGACAAGTGGTTCCTTTGATGTTATGAGGTCGGTCTAGGAACTTTATTTCATGAGCTGCATGAGCCCACAGATTTTATTCAAGACATTGCTAATCGCTATGACGTAGAGCTTAAAACTAACCTTGACTTGAAAAAGTGTTAGCACTGTCACTAGTGTGACTTGCGTCCAGTCCTCTGACGGTTTCAAATACCAAAACAACAATCAATTTTAGAGGAATTAGTAGATTTTGTCAAAGACGAGAATCAAGAGAATGTATATTTCTATTCTCTTGCGAGAACTCAACAGGGAAAGAAAAATAACAAAGAAATTAAACAGAAAGACGACAAACTATTAATTACAGCACCGTTTGCCCATTTTAGTGTCCTAAAGTGATTTTTTCAAGTTCATGACTTTACAATCGGTGTTTTGCAATCCCCATACCCAATAAATTTAGTTCCCCTCTGGTATTTTTCGACGCCAGTAAAGCCCTAATATTCCTACGCCTATCATTCTTTTGGGCTTTAAAATCTTAGGAAACGAAAAAACAGAAATGAAATATCGCTCATCTAGAGTTCTCCTGCTAGCTGTTGAGGGTTGTGGTTGTCGTTTTTGTTATTGAGGCCGTTATCATGACCACCAGCCGTTACCGAAGAACCTATTCAGGAATGACGTATTTTTAACGATCAGGATCAAATTAGGCCTTATTCTTTTAAATACGCGTTCTAACATTTCTAGGGTTCGTGAACTGCTTTTCTGGTGTAAGCATTCCATAATAGAGTAACGCTTTGCGGGATTAATGCCGGAAGCTCTCCATGTTGGAAAAAATATACCATGAGAATTACCTCATTCATTCATTCTGTCGATCAGTTCTTGCGTTAAAACCTATGAAACCTGCGAAGGGGAACTATGGTGGCTACTGTTGCTTGCCGATAATTTCCGTCGGCAAAACGTAGAAGTCCAGTGAAGAAACGCCGCGGCCCAGCGCTAAAATTTTGACATACAAAAACTCAGCCGAAAAACCAATTAAAATTGTTTGTGCGATCGAGTTAAAGCTCCATTTACCAGTAGTGTTTACCATTACAACCACCTCTCACCCCTCCCTGCGTAGTAATTGTCCGTCTCACACCCCTCCCCGAGTAATAACACTCCACCTCCCACCCCTCCCTTAGTACTGATAGACTTCATCCTACCCCTCCCTCAGTACTAATGGTGTGCTCCCCCCTTCAAAATGGTCCAAAAAATGGTCCAGTCCATATTTTACCCTATGCCCATTCAGAGGCTCTCCCTCAGTTTTACGAGTGTAATTAAATTTCTTAGCATGGTGTTAAGTGGATTGTCTTAAGATAAACAAATAGATCTTGTTTATGTATAGCATCCGCCTTAAGTGGTGAAATTTCCATGTCAACACACCAAACATAACTCACCGCAAACTCGAGATCTCGGCAGTGTTGATGGTAAGTGAGAGAAGGCACAGGCAGATCACGAGAAATTGAGTCTTTTCTTATGTTCACGTTAAATAGAAGAACTCACTTGTCAAGGTGTGAATAAGACAAGAAAGGGTGGAACAAGCAAAGGAAAAAAAATGGTGTTTCACGATGCAGAGGAGTTGCAAATGGCAAACTCGAATATTTCAGGATTAAGCTTTTAAAGAATGCACAAAGCGTGGCGTTGGCCCTGAGTTAACATGAGGTTTATAGCCTCGGGCGAGAAACGGCCCAACGCAGGTTTGATGAAAGTATTCAGGTCGTTTAGGGCTTTAGCAATACACAAATTTGGTCGTATGCTTAATTAAATAAATCTACGATATCTGTCCAACCAATGATTCCATATTTATTTTTAGAACCAATACGCCTTTCAGAACTTTCCGTGACGAAGATTCTTCAGGTCTTAATTTTTTACTCTTCTTTATCTCCAATTCGGCCCATATTGTTGGTACATGAAAACAACTCTCGGCGATTTTTTTTTTTTAACAAGTCCATCTTTGTCGTAAGAAAACATGTCGTGTCCGCCTTAATTTGCCTCGTTTTAAAAGCGCAAATCTTGGGGTTCAATCTTTCAAGAGAAAATTAGATCATTCGCATACAAAATCACCAGTAAGGCCTCAAAAATTGGGCTATTCGCCATATCTCTACTTAATGGCCGATGAAAAATAATTTATAGATGTCTTTTGTTTTGCTAGCAAAAAATTATAACAATAACTAGATGTCAAACAGGCGTATTAGTCTTTGTCTAGTCGCCTTACAGTCCCTGCTTATATCTGCTTTATGGCTTTCTTTTGTTGTTTTTATTATTCCTCCTCTTTAAATAATGACATCCATTAGCTGCTAGTTTGTTCCCAAGAAAAAAGATTTTGGTATGTGAAAGGAGACAAAAATTTTTTTAAAGACTGATGCCTCAACAAAATTAATTGGAGAATGCGATATTGGTTGTTTGAAATGATAACAAACCCCATGATCTTATATTCAGTAGTCAATCACTTCTATCTCTTCAGTTTGTTTGATTCACTGTTTTTCAAGTATCGTAACATATCACTCACGCTCATGTTTCTACCAGTCTTACGTCGTAGATCTATCTGCATGTGATGACCAGTCCCGTATTGGGACTGAGTGATACCTTGAGACATAATCTTAGTTATTCTTTGAAACTAGCGCTTATGTCATGATGTAGAGGTACTGGTTAAAGAAGAGTCTAATAATGAGTTTGCTTCGCGTGGTTCGATCGCACTCTTCGCCTTTAGAGACACACCGTTCTCAAGTAGCAGCGGAGTCACTTGACCATCTCAACCCAAAACCGCCTCGTCCGAAAAGAAACAGATCACGCTGAACTGGAGGCGTTTAATGCCTTCTGGGTTATGTCAAGAAGGAAGAAAATAACTTTTTTAAAGGTATTCTTAAAATGCAATACTAGGAGGCAGTTAGCCTTGAATAAATATTTTCCCAAGAATATTGCTATGATCTCTTTAACTTCAATATCTTTTCCCTGTAGTCCTTTTCATCTCTCACGACATAGTTCAGCTTCCAATATGGCGTAGGCACGTAAATAAATCTTTTGAAACCAAATAAATCACAGCTTTTGTTTAAGAAACAAGCTAACCGGTTCTTCTGATATGATTTATGGACAACCTAAAATAGACTAGTGTGACATCGACAACCACTCAGACTAACATGAATACGTGTTAACAGCTAAGTCCTCGTTTTGGTCAAATTTTCGAGGTGATAATAATCCATTGTTTACTGAAGGAAAGGGCTCTTTACTAATGAGGCAAACAGCCCGTTTATTATTTTCCCATGCAATTACCGCCATAACATCATGCCAAACAATTAGATGCTTTGTTAAGAAAATGCACGCTATTAGAAATAAGATATTAAAGAATCAATACAAAGTGGAAAGTATTTTTTAAAACAAGAAAATTCTGATGTCCAGGTGTTTACAACCGTTTGAGTCATTCACCGAGGTGACTCTTAATTTCCCGTGAGGTGAAACTTCGAGAAAAACGAAGAAATTTAAACGAAGCACACTGAAGTGAAAAGCTCCTATTGCCATTCATTTTAGCTTCATTACTCTCACACTAATTGTAAAGCAAAATGCCTTTTAGGGGTAAACAAATACTTCCATGGGAAAAAAAAAAGGTTTTTCAATATCACAAAAGGTTATGTTCCCTCCTGCAGGCAACTACAAAAAAACTTGAAACGTAACTTCTCAAAGTAATTACTCAATGCTGCAGTTTCAGTACGTTCTCAGCATGATATCTACGATATCTACGAATCACTCTAAGGTTTGAAAGCTAATATCAAACTGTGAGAGATGGGTGTTATTTTTGACTCCTCTAGTTACCTAAGTATATTATATTCTCGTCAAAACATTCCACTCGAATTGATTGCAGGTTATATTCTCGCTTAGTTATCGCATTAATAGAAGTATCGAAACAATTTTGGCCTCTTCATTCGTGCCTGATGGCTATAAAAAAGAATAACGAAGGTCACAGTAATTAGGAATAAGCTGGGCAGGGGTGAATACCTTTTATTCCACGCTATTTCGACTTCATCGACTGTTTCTCTGTTCCACTCCTCCAGATCCATAAAGTTTTCCCAGTATTCCTTCTCCTCCCTGAGGGATTTTAAGTTTCTCTGTAGGTTTTGGGTATCTTGCACAGCTTCTTGAGAACAATCCAAGATCTTCGCGATCTGCATACCACGACAAAAAGGAAAATAGCGTCGAAGTACAGTGTCATGAAATACAAGTGACGTTTAGGCTTTTCAAGCAATTACTAAAGTTTTGGCATTAGATGAGGCAGAGAATGGTAACGGTGTTGACACACTAAACTCTAGTTCGAGAAGTAATCGAATGTGCGTTCAAATAAAACTTCCCGGTTTTAAAAGTGTGAAGGACATTGAAATCTCAAATACGACTTCTTGTGCAGATGGCGCCGGATGAGATTGTGTACATCGACCCGAGTAATTGGCTAAATACACTGACTCGGACAAACTCACCTGCAAAACATCAGTTCGAACTTACCATACTCAAAATAGAAAACACACTAAGAAAGGGCTACTGCTCTGCATATAATACCTTTTCCAAAACTGATAACGAGAAACCGCTGACAGGATGCCCAACAGAGCGTTCAGGTATGACAGTCCACGACGTTAACGTATTGTTTTCCATTTTCGGCCCAATCCAACAGATAATTTTCCCGTTTTACTTTATACGATAGCCAGGCTGCACTGTCTTCCTCAGAATAAAAATGATCAACTTGTTAGTTGTCCCTCTAACGTTTTTCGTTAATTGTAGACATCAGGACATACACCAAAGCAGCAGGAATTTGGTCAAGTGAAAATATTAAATAGGTTCCCTGGTACAGTCTTAGCAGAAGTTCATTTCCTGTCTACATACCAACAGCCTTATAACTAATGGCATTCAACCATGGGCATCAGATGCCTCAAATCTTTTCTCTACAACAGTTTACGAATCATCAAACTATGCCGATGACATTACTCACGTCGTCTAAACTCCATGTCGGCCAAAGAACATTTACGTCGTCACGATTCTTGTTGTCTCGTCTACAACGACAAACAATATTGACCAGAGCAAGACAGGATATTGGACACCCGGAGGTCAGTTCATAATCCTTTTACAAACCAATCCCATTACATCATAAGTGACGCAATTCCTCGTAGGTCGTCAAGGTTTTTTCCTAAAGAGGACTGAAATTTGGAAATGCTGCTGGATGTGGAGGTTAAGAAAGCAGAGTCGTGGAAGATCCAACTTACGTGATGGAAGCCGGCTCAGTTACTGAAAGAGACGTGTAAGGCTAAGCACACATTAGGTTGTTAACAGGCCCATAGAGAGAAAATTCAATAGGACCTATTGTGCTTTAGATCCCTGAATGTACCTGGAATAATAATGTCTTTGCTTGGCGGCAATAGTATCACGGCGGACTTCAAAAGGACTTGTTTGCTTTAGAGAAAACAATGATCCGGATACGATAATTAGCCAAACCATTTGGCCATATTAGAACTTATTCTTCGACATCACCTCGGCAAACCTATTTTACTCCTCTAAGAGGTAATTGTGTCTTCGATCTTTTACTTTTGAGCTTTACCCGATGTTCGCTTCACCTTAGCCGGTTTTGGATCACCTTCTTCTTCAAAATTCATCTTAGGTTAACTAGGAAAAACTTATGATTAGAATTTTTCTACGCTTTTCCTTCTCGGCTTTTGTCTAAGTATTGTTTGGAGAAATTTCCTGACAGCTTTTTACGGTTACAAAGAAAACACAAGTAAGGTGGCTTAAACTATTTGCATTTGAGTTATTTTCGAAGAAAACAGTAATCCGACCTCCAACTATGTCATGTATTTCACTCTCTCAGAGACCAATTTTTTGTTAATTATGATTCCTCAGTCAACATCTTATAATGATGTGTATTTAAGTTGATCCAAGCTTCACACATGTCCTTTACAGGAACGTTTGGCTTAAATCGTTTTCTACGTACCGCAAAGGTGCACGGTATGTTCCTCAAAGATGGAAATTTTGTGGCTCAATTAATTTTTATATTGGTAATTTTTATTTTCTACATTTTCTTTTCCTAAGGCAAGCATAATCAAACGTGTTTCACACGTGTCCACTCCAGTAAGGTAGCACTAAACAAAATTTAAATTTAAATAAAAAAAAAAAAAAACAGATAAATAAATAAAAATTGTTGCAGGAAAAAAACTCATGCGGTTATTTCTTGTCTAGGACTATAAAAAGGAATCCATTCATGTATCCAACGGCTCGTTCCGTTACACTGCTTTATGTCATGCTTAGCATCTCATGCCCAGCATCGTTGCTGTGAACAAGAATCGTGGTTCCTGACTGCCGTGGAACATTAGAAGTCTCACCAGTTTACAAAGAGTATATTCCGGCTCCTTTTTGTTCAACTCAATGTTTCCTGAATGGAGGTCCAATTGTTAAAAAAATCTTTGCAAATATTCAGAAAATGTCGGCATCTAAAGTGGATTTCCTGTGCGAATATACTGGAAAAGAGTTCTGATCATAACTTGGACTGGATGCAAACATGCGAGCCAATATTTCGGCAGATGATGTCCTTGGCTCCATTGATCCAATATTTTGAGTAAACTTTGCCTTCTTATGATAATTATTTTATTGTTGAACCTTTTGAAATTAAACGCGGTCTTCGTTAAGTGTGGCTTGGCGACCAGCAAGTTTTTGTGGGAGGTGGGGTGAGGGATGGAAGAAAATGCCTGTTACCCACTCCTCTCTTTTCGTTCTTAACGCTCGCCATGAAGTTCGCCCTTTTGAGTTAAGAATTTTTTCGTTTTTGTAACAAATGTGTCGCCAATAATCTGAGCAGGCTGTACGCGTTTGGTTGGAATCTATAGAGATTTTTGATGGAACTAACGCGTTTTGATCGAAGGCCATTATTTACAGTATTTAGATTCAGACGTAAAGGTCTTTTCGGCAAACTGCTAGCAAAGTGTTTTCGTCTTGACGCCATTTTAAGTTTTAGATTCCGTTGAAATCAATAGTTCCATCGAAAACAACTACCCTTTATAGTAAAATGGCTTGTTGTCTGCAGCAGCAAAATATTGTGCAAGGAGCAGGGCGGGCTTCATAATATGACATTTTCTCTGCCGAGGTATACAAATTTTCTTTTGCCCGCAATCACCACAAACCTTGATGTGTTCTATTAAGCTTTGACTGCAATGATAAAACTCAGTTGGTTTATACTAACATCGAAAACGTGTCACGAAAATCTTAAATGTAAGACAACAATAAAAATATCTATTTATTAATTCATTTATTTATTTAGTTAGTTAGTTATTTATTGGTCAAGATATACATTTACAATGAGAATACACAATTTATCCTCTCAACCAGAAAAGTTTTGGATATCTTTAATCCTTTTGGCGGAAAACCGACGAGCTATTGTTCAAAACAATATTGATGTTCAGCTGATTGATTGAGCCACTATAGGGCAGATAATGGAAAAAACAGCGGATCGGAATTAATATTGGGCCTCATTACGTAATGCATAGCCTCAATAGAGCGAGCAAATCGGTGAAATTATAAAGATTAATTTT